>WAAB01001917.1:13525-65022 GCA_013389865.1 Piaya cayana
CCTTTTACCAAGAGCTCCAGTGCATGCGATGTGTGGGGCTTTTTTTTTTGTTTGTTTTCTTAAGAATCCTGCCTGTGGCTGTGAGATCCCAAGCCTATTTTTCATTTTCTCTCCTTGGAGAGGTTGCAGACTTCTTTATCCATGAATGTAAGTCTACAGAAGAACAAATATGTCTAAAATAGGAATTCATACGTTAATGGTGAGAGTTCTCTTTAATTATAGCTCCAAATACCCAATCTTCTATCGTCCTGCCTTGAGTTAAGAGAGATTTATATTTTTTTTTCTTGAGTTGTATGTGCAGCTTTTCAAATAGGAGGGCAGCTGTCAGCCCAAGTGTGTTTCTTTCTCAGTCGCTTGGATATTCTGGAATAATAGAGGTATATAAGATTGCCTCAGTCCTTTAGATGGAAGCCCTTTGAATTGTCTGCGAAAGTGGATTTTTTGCACTTTGAAACTGTCAGTTTGGGGGGTTTTTTTGGCTTAAAAGCACCAGAAAAGTATTTCTCTACTAGTGCTTATTATTTCCTGCAAGCCTTATGTACAAGAAATTATTTTCATTTTTTTCTGAAGTGCGTAAGTGGATTTGCGATTCCCCGATGAATAGTCCTCTGGAAGAAAAACCCTTTTGTTGCTGAACAATGGAAACTTTTGATGATGGCTGAGGATTATAAAAATGCAGCTACCTGACTCAAGTGCTGACTGTGACATTTCAGCCTGATTAATAGTGTCATGTTTTCTTGCATTACAAACTGATTTACAAATTAATGATAATGTGACTAACATCCCACTACTATAAACAAACCTATTAAGATAAATATATGCAGTTAACTATAACCATATTTTTTTCCTCTTCTCCCATCCTGTTTTGACTTTGTATTAGTAAGTGTTGGTGTTCAGATGGATGCCACAAATGGATTTTTAATAAATTTTTAATCATATTTTGATGTACCCAGAGTACAGATGTGATACTGTTACGATTGCTGAATAAGGAGAACATGGTTGAGATCAGCTGTGCTCTGTGCTCTTACAAAATTGCTGTCAGATAAAATGATGTGTTTCGGTCTTGGGCAAGAGTAGAAGTCTGTGCTTCTGCAAGCCTGCCCCATTGTTAGATTGATGTAATATCCAAACAGCTTGTGGGTGATTTGTCCTGCTCATGTGTCATGTCCTCTTCTTTGGAGGAGTGTGAAAAATATACCTTTCAAATCCTCCTATATAATTTATAAAGTATAATATGACAACAGCAGTGTTATCACTGTAGCAATTGCTTTTACCAGTCCTCTGTAAAAAGATTGTAAAGGTCTGGTTCTTCTCTGTCTGATGTTAACTAAGTGAGAGAGGTCTACCATTGTGTTTTCCAGGCTTTTGTGCTTTGATTTCAATCTAATCCTGTAACTTTACAGTCCTCTGGAATTTTTAATAAATACTTTCCATGTGTAGCACACTTCAAATTTGATCAAAAAGCATCACTCATTTTAAACCTACAGGATGTTAAAACAGACTTTAAGTCTGCTTTAAGTTTTTAAACAGTGCTTCAGATTCTTCCAAGTTAAGGTCATAGTCGTCGTATCTAGAATAAAACTAAAATAAATGCAGTAAAAAGCCCTGTAACCAGATGATTTAACTTCTGGGTTGAGCTTCAAAACATATTTAATTATATGCAAACCAAATGTGGCATGGACTCAAAAAACCACAATGCTTCCCCTTCTCAAATGAAGACAGTATGCCACAGCAATAGCAGCTTGGGATGGTCTGGGCTGTAAAGTGTGTCAAGAGAAAGAGACTGTAGAGGTTAATCTCTTAACAAACTTTGCCTCTGCTGATTTCCCTCCCAGTTTGCTGAGCGTCTGGCGGCAGGTATTGTATGTATTCTGAATAGCAGCATCTACTAAACTCCTGGTTCCTCTGTTATTACACGTCTTTGCTTTTCATAGTGGGATGACTTTCTGAAGTGGTCATACCTAATAAACCAAAGTCTGTCTTTAAATGGTTAGGTGACTAGGGAGAAAGTGACTGCAACTTAACATGTTACTACGCAGCAGCTGAGCCACAGCAGCGGTTTCTGTGCATACTTGCTGCACTTTATAGCTGAGGGCCCAAACTTTTCAGCTGAAAAGGTGTTACACAGAGAAGTCGTGTTGTGATAATTCATGTAACGACTGCACTAAGCGAAACTATCTTCTCTGACCTGTACTCTGGCACTGTGAGAGCAGTAGAGTCTGAAGGAGATAGATACAGGGAAGACTGGGACCTGTGCTTTGCATTACCTGGCAAAAAAAAGAAAAATTAAAAAAGGTCAGAATCTAGTTAGTGGAAGATGGTAGTTCGTCCAGTAATGTTCCCAAACTTAGTATACTGTTCCAGGCTTGGGTGCTAGCTGTGCTATCTGAATGGCCAATGCATCGTAGGGATATTGATAACCAGAAGGCTAGAACTGCTGTCTTGTGTTTCAGCACCTCCCATACTAATCTAGTCTTGATTCTTCCTCGAGGTTCTCACCTTGGCTTTTGTAATAATTTTTAGCCTAGTAACTTTGGAATTTTGATCTGCTTAAAACTTCATCCATTTAGTCTGTCTTAAGGTGGGTAGAATCATAGAATCACCANGCCAGTCAGTCTTAAGGTGAGGACTCTCCTAAATTTTAGTCTCGCCACACTGAAACGGTTCTAAAGGACACTGAACAATGAACCTTTAATTTGTCAAGGTGCTCTTTAAAGTTGAGAAGTTGCTTACAGCCAATTCAGAAAGGAATGTCTCCAGTGTGAGGTCAAAATACCTGTGGTGGCTCTGCCTGGCAGACTGCAGGACTAGCCACCTCCAAGGAGTTCTTCAGGGGTGCAATTAATGGCACTTTCCTCTGTAGTCCCTTATCATTTCCTTTGTAAGAGACGCTGCGCACACTTAATCTGAGCTTTTAGTGACCAAGAAATGCTCTTCCCAGGATTGATTGCTTGCCTTTAATTACATTTACAATGCAGACCAGAAGTTAAAGATGAAATGTAGCTTTGGAGGGATTCCCTCCCTTTAAGTGAAGGCAAAATCTCGCAGTACAGAGGATAGTCCATTCCCATTGGAAATTCCTGAAGTTAATTGGGACAGAAATGTCTGGGGCAGGGTGTGGTGCACCAACCCCAGGCCATCCATCCTGAGACCGTCCTGCTTCTGCCTGCTTTGCCCTGCCTGTTCCCAGTCTCCCATCAGGTCTGGCTAGGGGTGTGTTTCTGTTGTTTGCCCTGAGCTCTGGCAGAAACTAGAAGGGTCTTAAATAAGTTGGCAACCAGCCAGAGTCCTCACTGATAACTGGCATCTTGTAACCATGCAGGTACCTCTCTGAGCAAATCATAGAATCACCACCAGATTGGAAGAGACCCACCGGATCATCAAGTCCAACCATTCAGATCAAATACTAAACTCTGCCCCTCAGAAGCGTTCTCTTGCCAGAGACCCATACTAGTGCAAGCCTGCTTTTCTGTAGGAAGATCAGCTCATGGGTTTGTGTGCTGTTGACAGTGTTGACCAGACCTCCTGATCCAGTGGTCCTTTGTCCCTCTGGGAGGCAAGGTGCCAAATGTTCCTTCCCTCCTTGTGCTGATGGTGACATGCCGTGGGTGTATGCATCCCACACTGTATTTGTGCTGCGTAGTGCAATTGTGGTATGTTGTGCTTGGTATTCTCGTGAAAACACAGACCAGCTTGGTCCATATCCTTTGCAAGCAGACTTTGGCTTCTTCCCAGAGATGTAGGGGGACTGGACAAAAAAAAAGGAAGAGATTTCCTTTTGGAAAGGTAGACCAACCGCATAATGCAAAGATTTATTTTAAAGACTTAGCTGTGAACAACTGTTTCGTGAAGAACAGCAGCACTGTGGCTTTAAACCTGAAGAGCTGAAACAGTGAGGAAGGTTGTGGCACTGTGTGCTGCATAGATTAGCAACACGACAGCTAATCTATGAGGTCTAATCTGTGTAGAAGACAGGCAAAGAGAAGATTTTTAGGGCAGGTGGCTCAGGTCCCTCTTCAGTGGGCTACCGGAATCATCTGGTTTATGTGAAAAATAGAACAGTGGCTGGCCACAGCTCCAGTCTTCTACTGTCCCAACGACTGCTCCTAACGGACATCTTCTCTGTTTTACAGAGCTACTAGTTAGTATAAAATAAAGTTACAGCTATGAAAACAAGAAAAACTGCAGCTAAGACTCAGATCTAATCTACTGTCCCTTCTGCTTCTCCATCTAGTTGAGTTTATTCTGCATTATTTTTTGCATATAGTGGCAGAGCTTAGAGTGTCGAGTGAAAAGCATTTTTCATTGATTGCCTTACCTTGTGCCTCTCACTTAGGACAGTTTTTTAGGAAACACAGGCTGGAATTGGAACTTCTGTCTCTTTCCTTTCAAATTAAGATGGGAATGGAAACGTAATTTTCTCACTTAATTATACACAGTGCAGAAAAGAAAGTAATCTCTGTTCATTTATTTGAAGGTAAACTATGCAAACTTTTCTCTTAGGGCAATAATCCTGTGTCGACACCAGCTGATACAGGTACCTCAGGCAGCACTGACTGAGAGGGATGGTAGGGAGAAAGCAGCTATGCAGGTGACCTGATAGGAGAAGACCTATTGGAGCAGGCATGGCAAAGAAAAGCGTGATGAGTTCAGAAGAACATGCTGGGAAAATAACTTTTGTGGATAGCTGTTTTCACAAGCTACCACTAAGAAATAGTTGGGTTGGTAGTGAGGCAAATTAGTGTTTAGGAAAGCTAGGGAAAAGCGCAGAACAGCAGTCAAGGCAAAGTCCAGCTGTGCACATGAGTAACTGACTGGTGTGTCCTTGGATTTAGGATCCTGGGCAGAAAAGATATGGGTCATTAACACATAGTAAATGCAACTACCTGGATGAATGGTGATGCTGTAGTTAGAGGTGCTGGGGCAGGCAGTGTAATGGTCTTGAGCCTAATAATCATGTAAAAAGTAGGTGAAGCTGGGAAAAGGGTAAGCTTAGCTTTAAGCTGCCCTTGAGCTGGTAGCTGAGCATCTATGAAGAGATCAATGAGACATTATATGGGAGGCATGTCTCGTGAACAGAAGTTGATCTAAGGGTCATGGGGGCAAAGAAAGAACTGAATTTGTCTTCTGAGTAGATGGAGAAGAGAGAAAAGTGTCATCATGGAATGACACTCGTAGACCACTGGAGAGGGTTGGAGGAGTTGCAAAGGCAAATTAAAAGCAGAGATGTGAAGTATTGTGTCCAAGAAGCATGAAAAAGAGGGGAAACTACAGGCTTTCTTTGTGAGGAGAGACTGTTCTAAGAATTGAATGTATTAAAGTGTGGCTGTATTATTAAGAGGAAGCGAAAGGGGAGAATACAAGGGAGAAAGGCAAGAGTATGGTGTGATGCCAGTCAGAAAAAAAAATTAGGGGAGAAAGTAGTGAAATTGTCTATGAAAGGCAAATAGAAGAGAGACTATCTTGCTCTTATAACTGTCTTTCAGAGGAAATAGCAAGCGGTGAGCTGGGAATAGGGCAGAACATGAAATCCCACAGTTCTCATCAGCTTGGTCACTGGGATGGAGTAGAGCTGCTTTGGGGCAGGTAGTTGAAAGGGAGAAGAGGGAACTTGTTGCAGAGAACATCTGCTTGGTTGGTGTCACCTTGCCACTAGCTACATCCACTATGAGACCTGGAGAAGAGCAAGAAGAGCGCTGTGTGAGCCCGGGGAGGCAGAGGGACACAGGCATGAATGTGACAGCAGAGCTCTAAAGTCCCAGGTGAAGTTAGCCAGCACAAAACCATTTACATTGTCTTCCCTTCTCCTCTTTCTTGGCTTCTGCTTCCTCTCATGGATAAAGCAGCCCTGATCAGGTCTTCCTCATTAGGAAAGTCTCACAGGTAAGCAGAAATTACAATCTATACAAGGGTGAGAGAGTTTGTTTTTCTTTCTGTTCCTGATATTTACTTCATGGAAGGAGTAGCTGGCTAACGTAATTCATGTTTATTGCTAAATGTTGCTCTTTGATGTTTTCTTATTACAATAGCCTGAACTCAAAGCCAGCAATAAACTAGAGGGATGGCACTTCATAAGTACAGGGCTTTGTTTTTGACCCTGTAAACATTTTGAAACTTAATTTTTTATTTTTTTTTAAAAACACTGGTCTCTTGATTGCAAATAACTCTTCCGTTTCATTTCACAAAATAGCAGCCTTCCAAGTAAACAAACCTCAAAATCCTGCTCCCTCCTCTCCTGACCTCTCATTCCCCCTAGCCAGGGAAAAAAAATCAGTTGATTGCTCTTGTAAGTTTTGGTCAGCTAGCTTTCTTCTTTAACATAACTTTTATCAGAAAATTTGCTTTTTTTCTAATTTTCCTTGGCATCTGTTTTTGGTCAGAATTCCTGCTGGATGTATAGCATTTTGTTTGAGCATTTTGTTTGGTGCTTTTTGTCATCTAGCTGCAGACAGCAGAGCTGGCTGATACTTCAGAGAATCTTGGGACAGTGCCTTTTCTTTGTGAAACAAAATGTACAGTTCTTTTTAGGGTTTTTTCAATCATAATTGGCTCAGTCATATTAAATTCTTTTAAGCTCCTTTGGACCCTTCTGGCTTCTGCAATAGTAGGTGTTGTGTTTGCGTTAGATAAAGAGGTCGGAAGAGTTTACTTTGTTGCAGAAACCTAATCTGCTTGTTAAAACTGTTAGTTTATCAAACAGTGTAATACGGTATTATTCTGGCGAAGACTCTGCTGGCAGGCACCAGTCCTTGTTTCTCCTTCTGTGGAGGGATAAACTAAAGATGAACTTTCTTTGTAGCTTAGCAAAGCAGGTAGTCATCATCACAATTTGTGCAAAGCCCTCAGAATGTGTAGTTTCTGGAAGATATGCGGTGGATGTTATCTTGAAGTCCTGGCTGAATACAATGCAGAGCACCCAGTCTCCAAGCTGTGCGGTACTGCAAAACCTATTATTACTGTGATACTACCTAACAACCTCATTAGACATGATGAATGAATGGTCACTGCTGAAGCATTTTTTTTTCTCTCTTCTGAGAAGACCCACTGTCAATGGATGCTGCCTGTGTATATTTACAGGGTGAATTAATCAGCTAAACTACTACTACTACAGTAATACTAACCTTTAAACAACACCACATCATCTGCATTATCTGCTTAGATCTGTTTTGAAGAGATTTTGGTTTTCTTCACTTCTTGTACTCCTCTGCAGAATTGCCTTCCATCTCCCTTGCCTTCAAGCACTGTCTTGTGCAAAAAACACAAGTGAAATGCTGGCCTCTTCTCCCAGGTGACAGGGGACAGGACAAGAGGGAATGGCCTCAAGCTCTGCCAGGGGAGGTTCAGGCTGGACATTAGGAAAAAATTTTTCACAGGAAGGGTCATAGGGCACTGGAACAGGCTGCCCAGGGAGGGGGTTGTGTCACCTTCCCTGGGGGTGTTTAAAAGATGAGTGGATGAGGTGCTGAGGGACATGGTTTATTGTTTGACAGGAGTGGTTGGACTTGATGATCTGATGGGTCTTTTCCAAGCTGGTGATTCTATGGTTCTAAGACTCTTCCTAGGTGAAGGAAGCTGTCTCTGGGGCTTTCCTGAGGGTGAATTTGTGAATGAGTTAATTTGACTACATAGCGTTCACACCAGACCTCAGAGCCCCGAGTCTGCCATCACATCTCTGTGGGTGGAATGCTACCCACATCTCACACTCCCTTGATGCAGTGGTAACAAGTGCTTTTTGGTATTGACATCTGAATAGCCTGGTCTGGTGCTTTTTCAGCTAAAGGAATCTTATGTTCCTGTTCAAGTATGTGGAGCAGGAGATGCAGCTCTAAACAAGAGCTGCACAGCTCTACAAGATCTCTACAAAGTTCTCGTTCCTGCCTCTTCAGTTTATCATGTAGATATTAAATTTGTCACTTGAAGATGGTTGCTTCTTGTTTGCATCTGGGAAGAAGAAAGCTTTATGATACTTCTCAAATAAAAAGACTTTAACTTCTTTTTCAGTTTGAAATATGTCAACGGAAATAAGTTGCCACTTGGATTTTTCTGGAGAGGAGCAGGGGGTGGAGGACAAAGAAAGACTTTTTCCTCCATTGGAACCAGCTGTGGTTTGTTCGGCTTTTGTGCATTTGGATGGGCACTCTGTACCGAAATCCAAGCTGGAACTAGCAGTTGATATTAAAAACAAGCAGCATAATTTGACTGAACAAGCTTTCAGATGGTCACAGCTAGGCTTTGATGCTGAAGAGTGGGATTTTCATAACTGCGGAAGTAATTTGAGAACATGCTTGCACCCAAAGCCATTAGGCTTGGTTTTTTTTTTTCTTTTTGCTTGGAGATGATTATAGTGATGATTCATACTTTTGTTAGTCTCAGCAGAAGTGGCTTGCATGTATAGTTGATTTAACATCTGAGAACCTCTAAGCAAATAATTCTTCATTTTGAGGAAGAATTTATCTAAAGAAAATTCTCTTTTTTCTTTGTTTCCTTGTTATTTTTTTTATCTTTGGTTTCTTGCCCTGGTATGGACTGGCTTTGCAACTGAAAATTTATGTGAAACCCTAGTCACAGCCCTCCTTGTTCTTTGATTTGTGAATGTAGTTCCTTGCTTTCAGGAGTGAGTTAGCATAGCTTTAAATGTTGATGAATGGTAGTTTACTAGTACTGTACAATCTGAGTTACGAAATTAAATGTACCAGAAAGATGATTTAAACTGCTTAGTTTAATTAGATGCCTGTTTTCACTCTCTTCATTTCCTTGATTAGAGAATCTATTTTTTTCCTTCTGTAATTAATAGCATATTTCATTTCTAGTATTGAAGTATTTTTCTTAATCCCTTTTTGGCTTATTTAAAATAAATTCGTGGATTTATAACAATTTCAATTAACTTGTGCCAAATCCTCCCTCAAGTCTTTTTTTTTTTTTTTTTTAAACAGCCACTTACTGGTCTGTAAAATATAAAAAAACCAAAAACAAAACCAAAAAAACCCAACAAACTAGTGGAGTGAGAGAAAAATTAAATCCATGAAAACTAACTTAGAATAAGAACTTTCCTCCTCTGGTATGGATTACCAGGAAATTCAGGGGGCATGTAGAGTGAGTGTATTTCCTTATAACAAGCTGTGCACTCACATACCACACTTCTTTAAAGGTCTTGTGGTTGGAATCCCAGTGGTATTGATGGGAAACGTGCTAAGAATTTTTATAAGGTTGCTTGAATAGCCGAGTGACTTCTTTTGAAAGCAGCAGAGTGAACATTCCTGCTTTGGAGAAGGATGGCTCTGTAGAAGCCTGAGATGATGATAATGAATGATGGAGGTTCAAAGGTAAATCCTGTAAATACAGTTGTCCTCTAGATGATTTCATGAAAAGCTGATGTTTAAAAAAATACACTTTCTTTTTAAGGTGAGACTTGAACATATCTGTTGGTAGCCACGGTTATGATGTGATGAGGACTTGAAAGGCCATTTGTAGACTTGAAAGCACCAATATGTGACTATATTCATTATAGAAAGAGAGGTGTTGTGCACAATGCCCAGTGGTTTTGACATTTGAACTGAGCTGATGTTTGACAGCAGATATTCTGTTTTCGCTTGCAGTTTGGGGCAGAGTTCAGAAGATTCTCCCTGGATCGCTACAAGCCAGGAAAGTTTGAAGACTTCTACAAGCTAATTCTTCACATTCATCACATAGCCAACCTGGAAGTGATGATTGGATATGCTGATGTGCATGGAGACCTTCTCCCTATTAACAACGATGACAACTTCTTCAAGGCTGTTTCAAGCGCTCATCCACTACTCAGGGTTTTTATACAAAGGCAAGGTAAGGTGCAATTTCATGTTGGTGCCTCGAAGTGTGCTGGGGCAAGGTGAAGAGTGGATTTGTGGCCTCCATTTTAAAGGCTGAAATGATAATAAGAGGGACCTAGGAGCCCTCTCACTTCTTTACTCAGGCACTTCGTTATGACTTGCAGGAATAACATGGCTTCTGGGCAGGTAGAGGGACTGCCTTGCTGTCTGCAAGGTGTTGGAAGGATAACATGCTGATAATCACCATGAGCATCTGCTTTTCCAAAGGGAATGCACCTTGTGCTGCTGGTGTCGTCATTTTAGCATGCCAGCTGGACCACTCCACTTGTTTGAGGGAGCTGTGAGGAGGGTGGAGATCCTAGTACTACTACTTCACATTTAGAAATCTTATCTGTCCATCTTGATAGTGTCATACCCAAATGATTCATGCCTGTATAGTGTATGAATGAACACAGGTACGTAGTTATGAAAAAAAGAAGTTCTGTCACAAATGAGGTGGTGTTTATGTTGACCGGGCAGGCAGGCGATGTTTCTCCTGTGTCTAGAGACTAAGGACTGTTGAATCTTCCCATTTTGAATCATCAAGAAAACCTCGGGTGGAATTGCCATTATTGGCATAAAGTTTAAGTAGTTATGTGTTGTTCTTGTCAAGCTTTATTGCAAATATCTGAAACCACCTCCTTTAAGACCATGCTTGGCAGTTGCTTCAGGTGAGGATTGGTTTTTATAACAGGATATCTTCCCCACAGTGCCCTTTAAGTTCCAGGGGAACTTAACACTGTGTTAACACTACCTCCACAGTTTTTTCAGTCATATAGTGATGAGGCTTTTGGATTTAAAATCTTGTCAGCAGCAGAGTCAGAAATGGGAGTTGATCTGAGATCCTGAGCCTGGATTCTCTCCTGTGTGGGTGTTTATACTGATAAGGATTTAGTAGGAGGCTCTAGTCTGCTCATTGGTATGAGCTGGTGTAAGTGTGTGGTTCGATTGGTGTCATCAGATACATCCAAGGCTGTGTGGCCCTCCCCATTCAAGGAGGCGATGGAGAAGATGTTCTCGGGCAGTTTGTTTTGTCTGTGTGCCTGTCAGTTGAGTGGAAATGTCTGTGGGAAAGGACTTGCATTGCTAGCTCTCCATTCTTGTGCAGAAAATGCAAAGGCGGATGACAAGTCCTATTAAGTCTCCTTCCTGCAATGCCTGTTAGGGCTTGTGAATGTTCACGAATGTTCATGGTGGGTCAGGTCATGAGAAATCACTTGCATAACTTTGTCATGTCAGCATCAGTTTGAGTTTATTCGTATTTCTGGATCAATCCTGTTTAAAAATGCAGCTGTCCTCGCTCTGCTTGAGCAGAATGCTGGAGCCACTGAGTACCCCTGTCCCTGTCTTGGGAGAGTGGTGGCCACCAAAATACTGATTGCAGAAGTAGGCAAATGAGAGAAAATAATTGACTATATGGAAAAAAATTCTTCCTCCTCTTCTTCAGTAGAAGGTATAAACCTCCACAACTAGGATATAACTTGTAACCTTAATGGAAAAATGCAACATTTCCTTTTTAAAAAGCTTTTCTTTTACCTGTTGCTCAGTGGAAGAATCACACTGACAATAAGGAAGCTCATATACCAAGGAAGACAGGCCCATGCCTTCTCATGTGGGAAAGCCTGAAAGTTTCCCAACACACGATCTTGTGCTCTTGCTCTCTAAAGCTGAAGTTAACAGTAATTTCTGGCTGGTTCCTTTATTAAAGGTGCCATTAATGAGGGTCTTTTGAGTTTAACATTTGAGATTCATAGTTGTGGATGCTCCCAAACAAACCTGTTCATTTCCTTTTCTGAGAAGAAGCCTCTAAAAATTATTTCCTTCAACAATAATAGGAGTTACTGAAGTCTTGTTTGTCTCTTCTTCATTTAATCCTCCAGTGTTTTCTCTGTCTTCCAACTGAGGTGACAGAGCAATGCAGATCCTTCTGTTGGAGACCTGCACTAGACAACAAGGTGATTAGCACGAAAAATCAGTGTGTCATACAGAGCAATGCGGTGTGCCTGCAGTGCTTCAGCTCACACCCAAACTCTGACTTGGGAGGCAATAAGTTAGGCTGACAGGGATGGTAGTAAAATATGAGGCTAGTCGTGTGACTTTGGATCAGCCTGTTGGATCAGGGATTACAGCCCTTCAGTGGGAGAGCTCTTGGGAGGTGACTGCCAAAGGTTGTTCTCTGTGTTGTAGAGTAGGGAGGGTTTGAGAGAACTGAGCGGAAGTATGTAGGCATGGAAGGACTCAATAGTTGAAATTCATGAGTTTTTGTAGCAGAACAAACTGTTTATCAACTACATGATTAGTCATCTTATCCGTTTTCCCTGTTTACAGCTCGTTTTTCCTTTCTCTTGTCAAGTGATTTATACAATCACGTTAAAATAGCTTTACTATTTGTTCCCAAGGTGGTAAAATAGGTAACTCTTTGCACATCTTTTGCATAATCAAGCAACAATTTGTTATTTTGATTTCTGTTTGCCTAGTTGTTTTTCAGCTGAGCTTAGTCTTGTGCTTTTTCAGTTCAAAAGCACTTCCCTCACTTTTCCCAGAGGCAAGCCACATGCATACTGATTGGACTTGTACATACCAAGTTTGTGTCCAGGTATGGGATGGCTGTTTTATTGTGCTTCCTCCTTTTTATTCAAGTCTCCTGAGCTGAAGATTTTTCAGGATCACAGTAGCTATTCCCTCCCCAGGCAGGGGGTATTGTTGCTTATTAGCCGACCTTTTTATTGAGGGCCTGAATTGCCATTCCCGGTGTGCTTGTAGCAATTACTGCTCATAGTTTTGGGAGTCTTGAGGGCTATGGTGTGTTTGCAGGTTATCTTTGAGTAAACTCAGCTATGACAAGTTTTTTACAGCTCGTAGTGATCCATCAAAATAGTGAACAACAAAGATGGCGAAGGGGCTGGAGAACAGGCCCTATGAGGAATGGCTGAGAGAGCTGGGGGTGTTCAGCCTGGAGAAGATGAGGCTGAGGGGAGACCTCATTGCTCTCTACAGCTACCTGAAAGGAGGTTGTGGAGAGGAGGGAGCTGGCCTCTTCTCCCAAGTGACAGGAGACAGGACAAGAGGGAATGGCCTCAAGCTCCGACAGGGGAGGTTTAGGCTGGACATTAGGAGGAATTTTTTCTCAGAAGGGGTCATTGGGCATTGGAAGAGGCTGCCCAGGGAGGTGGTTGAATCACCTTCCCTGGAGGTGTTTAAGGCACGGGTAGATGAGGTGCTGAGGGTCATGGTTTAGTGATTGATGGGAATGGTTGGACTCAATGATCCAGTGGGTCTCTTCCAACCTAGTGATTCTATGATCTGCTGAAAGTATGTAGTGTTTTTTTCTTCTTTTTTACCAAATTACAGTGCAGACAAAAATCCTAATTAGAGAACCAAGCTATAAAAAGATAAAGCAGTTTTCTTCTGACTCACTTTCCCAGGCTGCAAGTATGGGTCATGTCTTGTGCTGTAAACTAGTGTGGCTCTTTTGGCTGCATTAGCTCTGTAGTGATTTTTATCAGCTGATGCTTTAGGCCCGAGAATTTGTTCACTTGGCACTAGCAGATACCAGACCTATCCAGAACTCTATGGAAGATGACTGCTGCTGAGGAAGGAGTGGATGACCCAAAGACCTTAGAACAGTGCAGAGAAGTATGGATGTGTTTGACTTACTCCATAGTAACTGAACTCTTTAGCCAAGACCTGCGTGAAGGAAGAGCTTATCTGATGATGCGTTTGGTCATCATTTGTTCAAGACTCCATTTTTTCTGTGTTCTATTTAAATTACAGCACTTGAGACAATCTCTTGAATACTCGAAAAATATTTCAGTGTAAGCTATGAATTCAAGCAGAAACAAAGAACAGAAAAAAATGAAAGGAGTTATTATTACATATTGCAAGTGTAATGGTTTTTCCTTCTATAATTAAATGGAATGATGTTGTTATCAAATCTCACTTTAATGCATGTTTTCAGAGGCAGAGTATGTGTTCATTACTATAGTTCTTAAGCAACTACTGTAACAATGACAGTAAATTAATGAATGCAGAGGCAATTTACCAGTCCTCAAGCAGATACTGATTCACAATCTTTCCATCAATAAAATAGATTTTAAAACTTTCTGAAGATTTAAGTGATTTCATGCTGTGTCTTACAAATAGGAGACAAAGTGCTGGACTGTCAGCTCCTGGTTCTTTATTTCTGCGTATCTTTGTCAAGTATTGTGCTTCTTCCAGGAATGTAGAAGGCAAAAAACCCTGAAGTAGCTGAAGAGCATTCTAACAGTAAATAACCCTAAAACAGGGCCTTAGATATTAATTTAGTAAGTGCCACTAATAAACTGCAGCTGTTAGTCGAAGTGGCCTGAAAACTGATAGTTGTAAGAAGCCATTAAGTACCATCTTCAGAAACTTGCTGTAAGTGCCTTTTCTTTTGTAGTTATTTCAATAGTCCATTACTGTGAGAGTAAACCAGTACTGAACACCAGTTGTTGCTTTTCTCCTTGAGTGGCTAGAGCTGCTGTCTGCTATCAGCTCTCGCTTAATTAAAGCTTCATCCAAAATCAGCAGGGGAGAATGTACATTTACCTGGTTGGGGTTTTGATTTGGCTTGTTTTAATTTACATTAAATTAAAGATTGGAAGATGACGGTTTTGCGTGCAGTCGAACAGAAGTATTTAAACTACCACGCTAGGCAGTGTGTTTCTGTATGTTCATAAGCAGTTCATAACTCTGCAGTTTTATTTACCTGGCAAAGTTCTCTTCTTGAAGTACCAACATCTGTCCTTAGCTTTCTTGTACTATAAAACCAGAGTGATCACACTTGGTTTTAAAATAAAAATGTGCTAATGGGAATCATGCCCAGGTCAGACTGAAAAAACTGATGTTGAGTTGTTTTATTGTCTTTCGTACTCTAAGCAGATAATCCCCAGGAATGGTGGTTAGCTGTCTAACCACATGTGTTAAACACAGAAACTGATTTTGAGGCAGCAACTAAAATGAAACCTATTTCCAGCTACTGAAAGCCTTTCTGCTTAACCTTCTGGAGTGGGTACAGTTGAAAAAGTTCAAGTTTTTCACATCATCTTTTTGGTTACTTAGTACCCTTCCTGTTTCAGCAGACATTAATTTCTCCTCAAAATGTTGTATTTCCAAACAAGGACAATGTGATTTTACAGCTCTTGTTAAAGACATCCAATATATTAAATAACCAAGCACATCGCAGCATGTGTTGAGGGAAAATACTAAACTGCTTCTGGTCTCTATGCTGGTCGAGCTGTGCAGATTTTCCACAATGGTCTTGCATGTGTGAGGCAATAAAGTAAAGGTAAGGGTGAAGAGAAAGTGGCTTAAGGTTTTCAGTTTATCATCTCCTGTATAAGTGGAAAGCTGGGGGCAGAAGGAAGATTTCTGACACTGTGCTCTACTGCCACAGCAGATCTAAAGCAACTAAACGCTGCCCTACAATTCTTTTGCTCCTTGGGAGGAAGAACTTGTCTGGCTGTCTATAGCCTTTGGAAATACGCAACTTGACTGCATTTGGGAAGGAGGCAAATAATCTTGTCTTACCTTTGACAAGATTAGGGGATGGTGGTAGATTTCATGCTAGTATAATAGGAATTGCTGCTAGGCTTAAATTAAATCCTTTCATGATTTTCTTCAGAAACATTTCTGGTTTTGAGCTGGAGGGGTCTTCAGTGCTTGTCAAGCCAAGTAATCTTTGTCCCACTCAAGTCCTTTGATATCTGAAGATAAGTAGAATGCAGCTGTTTGTTCCAGTGAAGTCTGGAAAATTACTGTAAGGTCTCTGCTTCACCTTTCATGTGCAAATGATGAGACTGGGTAATCATTATCTTTCAACTACTTTATTAAGCATCCTTAAAACCATTATGTTTTATCTGGCTTGTCAGACATAAACACAAAACAGCAGTGGATTTCGTTGCTGTCAGGGTTAGTGATACCTGTTTGGCTGAGCAGAGCCAGCACAAGGCTCAATTCTCTCCTTCTTGAAAACTCATTTTTTACAGTATGAGGGTATTTTATTTACATCAGTAACTACTTTAATTGCAGCCAAAACACCTGGTAAGCAAGAGTTTTCTGTGAAAGCAGGAGAAAGCATGTGGAAATAGTATAGCCTACAGAGACTTTGTAGAGCTGGTTGATAACTGACAGTGGGGACTGTTGCATGAATATGCACTGTGTAAATATTAGTAGTTGCCCTGTACAGTCAGCGTGGAACAGCAGCCTGGCAGAAATGTCGCTGCTGCTGCTGCTGTTCTGTCATTGGCAGCAAATGTTTGTTGCAGTTCTGTGTTAAAGCTACAAGGTTTCGAAGTTTAATAACTTTGTTAAAGTCTATTTTTATTATTGTTGATGCTTCTTAAAAATTGCAACAAGCTAGTGCCAGAACCACATGTTCTGCTGAATTTAGACCTAAGAATCTTGTTTGCATTGAGAACATGTGAAGCCTTAAATAAGAACCTCTGCTTAACTCCATGCTTTGTTTTAGCTGGTAACCCAGGTAAGAACAAGCAAATTATCAGTCTTTTCTCCCTTTACTCCTGTTTGTTGTCTTACAGTTGCAGATTGCTGCTCTGACAGTACTTAAAAAAGCAAAACAAAAGAACCTTCCAATTATGTCTTCTTAATGAATTATGTCTAAATACCCAAATTGTCTATTTCTTGTTTTCTTCCTTGATCTGACCCTTTTTATTTAAGATGGTAAAGCTGCTCTAACAGGTGGCTTGATGGTGTGAAAATAATCATGGGAAAGACTTGTCAAATGATCCACCTCTGTTAAGGTTCCTATGAGGGAATTTTCCATTATTTATCTTCCCTTACCTTAGTAGTCAAAACAAGAGAGTCTGTTTCCTGCTCATG
Organism: Piaya cayana; assembly: GCA_013389865.1. Lineage (NCBI taxonomy): Eukaryota > Metazoa > Chordata > Aves > Cuculiformes > Coccyzidae > Piaya > Piaya cayana. Next base: position 30,232 of record WAAB01001917.1, read on the forward strand.
GCTCAGGTTTTTTCCTGTTGTGCTTAGCTGTCATTTCCCTTCTGTAAGTGGTAGAAACAAGGATAATGTGCAGATAATGAAATGCACTTGACAGTCTCTTCTTTGACACTGGATTTTACCTTAAGAGACCTCAAAAGTAGCTTTCATGTAGTGAGGGAGGATAGATGGCACAATGCAAATGCAAACGTTAACTCAAGGTTCAGGCCTTCTGAAGCACTCTACACTTCTTCAGTACACTAGATGGCTTATGACAACTTAATTTGTAGATTATTGCACTGAATGCAAGCATTCAGTGTAGGATGTTTCTGCTAGGTGGTTGCAGAAGACATTGAAGAATTAACTCAAAATCTTACTCAACAAATATAAAACTCAACTCAAACTATTTTAAGTGACTGAAAGCTCTTCCTTTGTCTTTGGACTGCCTGTGGTCTTAGGATTGCACACTCCAAATTTAAATGTGACTGTTCACATTAGTGCCATGTAAAAACTCTGACATTTTTCAACTGCAAGAGAGAAAGTGGTTTGGAGGAGGTTGAAAACTTTCTTGAAGCAGACCCTAATGATGATCATCTTGAATCTTATTTTTTTCCTCTGTGCTATGTTTAGAGTAGCAAGGATTCATGTGGGAATATTAAGGAAACTATTAACCTAGAAAACTTCACTATTGCTCTTACTCCTCAGTCCCCTGCCATATGCTGACATTAAGTAACCTCTAAAAACGTCACATAAGCAACTTCTACACCACTCCTCTTCTGCTCTCCCTTAATTTTTTTTGGGTATTTTTTTCTGTTCTGCTTCTTTCTCCCACTTCTTGCTTTTTCTTCCATTCAGCTCTCAACTTTCTGTTCCTTGCCTTAGTTTTTTTTAATTGCTCTGCTCACTCACTGGGCAGGAGAGTGCGTGTTGGGTGAAAGTGTGCGAGTGCTCACGTCTGTTTTACTCCAAGTTGCCTTCCAGCGCTTGGAGAACATTGGCAACAGTAGGATGAAGTGGCAGTGATGAAACAGGTATGGAAATAGAAATTAGCGAGGAAAACCTGTGTGTTACTGTGGGTTTTAGCCCAATTTGTTTTCTTCTCTGATTATTCCTTTTCATTAGAAATAATAGAGGAGTTGAAGTTAAAAAATAAACACTGTGAAAAATTGAAGGAGAATGTTTATTTAATTTGAATTCAGGTATGAGTAAGAAATTATGTGCCTGTAAGAAATTATCTGCCTGGTGTCTGTGCAAGTTGAAGAGCTGGAATCCATCAGAGTTGGTAGAGTGGCACCATCTTTACACCATGAAGGTGCTACACAGCTACCAAGCAGTGGTGAGCTTGGAGACAGCATTCCTGCTTTTTTTTAGCTGTTGCAGGTGAGCACAACGGTTTCCTTCAAAGCTGAAGCACTAGCTGAAGATTTGAAAAGGCCCAAGGGTGTTTTCCTCATCCCTGAATGCCACTGAGATGCGATAGGAGGAGGTCTGTCAGTTATGACCTTGGATTGGACACTGATGGCAACTGGTTTGTTCACTTGATTAGCCTGCTTTATTGCTGCTTTGTTTTAATTTTTCCCAGCAGTTTGGTAATTTTAGTGGTATGTATCCAGCAGAGGCAGTGATTTTGTTTACAAAATAATGTAATCTTTACTTTTTCATGTACTTACTTTTAAATGCAGCAATCATGAGCGAAGGGGAAGAAAAACCACATTTGTTATCCAGAAAACCATGAAGTTTCAGAAAGAATTCCCCCTAGACTTCAAGAATCTGAGTGAATAAATGAATGCTTTATAATAAAGCCCGTAAGTAAGTCCATGGGTAGTGTTTTTGTGGCTAGGAACAAGGAAAAAAAAAGTTCCCGAAGCTTCCATTCCTTGAAGCCGCATAATTTGAACGTGCCTTTTCTTTTGTAGAGGAAAAAAAAGACAGAAGTATAAAACATTTGGAGTACTATATGCAACAAGACATTTAAAAAAGTTTGTTTCAGAGTAGTTCTTAGCTGAGACAAAGAGTATCAATAACAGGAGGAGCGACAATGTCTTCTGATTCTGTGTTACTTGAAGGTGCACTGGACACTTGTGCAATGCACTCATTGCTTTTAAAACTTCTGCCTCAGTGTTAGAGGAGTGGGTACTGTACAGGAACCCAGCCTAATGTTTACACATCAAGGTCTGGTATGGGATCTCTCCTCAAATATGAATAGTCCTTAAAGTTACGGATGACCTCTTCATGGTGTGTTTTACCTGTACTTCTCTCAAAATGTGAGATTCCTATTTTCAGGGATAGACTGAACTTGGGTCCTAGAGTGCTACAGTTGAAAGTTGCTTTTTCATCTGTTAGATGTTCACAAGGGAGTTACATTTCCATGATGTCTTCATGTATCAGCTTGTTGTACCTAAGAGGCTGTATCCCAAGAGTTTCCTCTGGACAGAGGATAATTGAAGCCAAACAGTGCTGCTCCTGCCTTGCTAGGGAGCTTAACATTTGCAAGGGTGACTGAAAATGCTAATCCTGGTCATGATTTTCACTAGATCTGACTAACGCCTCCTCTTGTGTAAATACGCCAAGCCCAGAGGCACATCAGATTCTTTTTTGTTTTAGTTGATTTCAGTAATTGTCTGGCTGGTGCCTTTCTGACCTCTTCAAGGTATTTGTGCCTGCGTTGGGCCATGGCTATGATAAACAGGAAACTTTTTCTGTTTAATTTCAGTCTTCTGTTCAGGTCTTTTGCCTTTTGCTTGTGGATGCAAAGGTGCTGGTGAGAGGATTGTGGAATTTCCCCTTCCCTGTTGTTTTGGTTGACTTCATAGCCTGTGTGACAGCATTACCTGGCAGCTCTTGTCAGTGTAGAGTTTTGTTGCATTAACATTTCTTGCAGTGAAAGAGAGGAGTTGAAAGTTGTCTGCAGGCTGACCCGAGGATCCTAGCCTGACCCCTAGAAGAGCACTGGCCCATGGGATTTAATTTCTCCTTTCTTGATCTGTTTGGCTACCATTGCATAGCACACCTCCCGCTGCCACATATGCAGTTTCTCAGTCACCTTACAGGGAACATACAGTGTAATGAAGTAGGATGGTACCTCTGGGTTTTATTAAGGGTTGTATGTTAGGGATTGGTCATTACTGTCGACCGATCTCTGTTGTACAAGCACTGCAGGGCACTCTGGGGTAGGGGGAGGTGTTGAAACACATTTTGGGCGTGCCGTGTCTTCCAGAGGTGATGGAGAGAAGGGAGAGCGCTGGGAGAAGCTGCAGACTGGACATCCATTGTGATTTAACACGTGTGCTTTTGTGGGCAAAGTGGCTTTGGCAGTACCTCAAACCCCATCTCCCCTCCACAGAACATTCCCAGAAGTCAGAAGCAGCTGGCCGCAGGAGCCAACTCATGGGTTGCAGATCGCAGGAAACAGCTTGCTGCAGTGAACGTGGTTTCCTCTGCTCAGATGACCCTCAGCAATGGTACCTGTCATCTGCTCTGGCTCTAGGAAGCGCATAGCGGTAGTGAGCAAGAGGAAGGGTGTGGTTGGGGGGTACACACAAAGCCCTGTCTTACAGTGAGCTTCACCAGTGTTGAACCCCAGACCATATGGAGAGCATCTCTGCGACTAACCTTTCCTACCTCTGGGTGCCTGGAGTGAGGCTAGACAGCAGTATTTCCCTGAGTGGTTTTTTCAGTGCTGTATCTCTGGTGGTCCCAGTTCAGTTGGTAAATGATGACTATGTCCTCCACTCTTCCTTTCACGAGTTGCATCCTGAGTTCCCAGAGCCGTATTACATCACGAGGAAGTACTGGAGATGCAGAGTGTGGTGTGGGTGCCTTTCTACCCTGATGATTGTCTTACAGTGTGGGTAGCACGCTCTTGAGTCTTGTTGGTCTGGTTTATGGGTGTGTTCTGCTTATCTTGGAAAACAGGAGTCACTAACTCCATCCGTCTTAAGAAATGTCACTGCCTTTGTCTCAGACCGCTTCGGTTCCATGTGGGTGTCCCAGGAGAACTGAAAGACAAGTGTGAAGAGGATGCTTCTGTACATTCATCAGCAGCAACCATGAGAGGAAACTGTTTCCCTGCTGGTGTAAACCTGGCTAGCTAGATTGCTCACTACCACTTGCCACCCTTTTGTGTTGGCTGTCTTGCAACTGGTATGGACTGAGGTATCCCTGGTTTTAAAGACCTCCTGGCATTACAAGACATGTCAGTGACGTGAATGTGTATTTCTGGATAACTGCTTGCACATAGAAATACTAAGAAAATGCATCTCTGCTGAGGAGGCATCACTGTGGAGGAAATACTGCCAGAGGGTGTCTATGAGGTTGTGCTGAGGTCTGAAAGTTTATAAAGACAGCTTGCTGCAGTCCTGTGTCTGTAAGAAGCACGAAGGCTCTGGCACTTACATCCCTCTAGCATGATGGGGCTGCGACAGCTCACGTGGACTGACACGGCTTACAGAGCAGAGCGCGTTCATGCTCAGAGCTGTGCAGTTGTAGAGTGTGTTACTCAGATTTGGTTCCTGCTGTCTTGCTGAAGACATGTTTCCTGACTCCTAGTGTTTGTACCATTTCAAGGAAAACATAAGATTTGTTTGTTATTAGCTTTCACGCAGCCTAAAATAGATCTGGAATGCTTGTTACTCAATGCAGTGAATTAATCTCTCTCCTCTTGAATGCGATGCTTGGCTACAGTGCTCATGGATGGGTTTTGCCAGCTGATCTAATGCCTGGATAGCAGAAGCAGAGTGCTTTGGTGCAGAGCTCAGGATCCAATGGGAATCCTTGTCCCTGTGCAGATGCAGTCTGAGTCTCTTTGGGCTCACATCATGTAACTTGCAACTGGGTATTGGCTACTTAGTTAGGGGTGATTTAATGGTTCTGAGATTGCAGTCTTAATATCGCTGAGGTTTCTTCCAGGATCTACCTACCCATAAACAAAGTTCCAGTAGAAGTCAAAAAAGCAGAGGAAGACAGAACAAGTGGGAAATCTTAAACGTCTATGGGAAAGATGTTGAAAGAACCGAAAACCAGAAAAATCTCACTTTAAAAAAAATGAACATAATAAGGACTTGTGTTTTGAATTGATATACTCTGCAAAACCTTACTTCCTAGATCTTTTCCCTCAAGACTTTTTTAAAATGTAGTCAAAGCATGAATAATTTTAAAACAAATAACCAGCTTAGTTATTTCTTAATGTTTGCAACCAGCTGGCTTGAAAAATCCATGTGCATTTCAAAACAGTGGCTGTTCTGAACAGCACTTTGAGAGGCATTAGGAACTGATCTGTTGTTCTCTGGCTAGAGTGGCTTTTGGACACAGCCTGCCAGGAAGGACATCACAAGGAAGCCGTATGTTGAATTTGAGTAGTAAAGTACAGAATATGGTTCAAGCTTCTTATCTGTGTCAGTGGCACTGACGATATTGGCATTTGGGAGAAACAGAGAGGTTGCATGTAATATTTATCTATATTTGATACATTTTTCTAAATCTCAGCATCTATTTTTGGCAGCTTGATTGTCAGTAAAGTAAGACTAGTTTCACTGCAAGGTGCGTGAAAGATTAGAGCTGCTGAAATATAGCCTCTGAATTTGCTTGCATCGTAGTGCATCTGTTGGGAGCCTTTCTTTTCACTGTTCAGAATGGTGTTTCTTTCAGAAAGTGGTAAGGTAGGAGATTGATTACGAAGACACTAGTTCACACAAGTGATGCGTCTGCCAGTGTGGTGGCACAGTCACAGCCAGTAGCCATTCCTGAATAAAGTAATTTCCATGATCAAATGTGAGCTTTTGCAACTTCCAAAATTCTATTTTCTCAACACCCAAAGGTGGACAAGCTCCCCTCCAGTGTTTTGATATGTACCTCTTTATCATCTCACTGCTTTTGCACGGACCTGACAAGCTTTTCTTGCTGACAAAAATCTTCAGGTGTTAAGACCCTTAGAACCCATGCCACTTAGTTGTTTTTAATGATAAAATGAGGGGGAAAAAGACAGCTAAAGAGAGTGGGTGTTGTCTAGCACCCCTTAAACTGAGGATCTACATCAGCTGGGAAGTAGTTGCCAGGTAATGACTTTAAAAGAGTTAAGATGAATAATCTATTCAGAATGTATGTATACATGTCTGAGTGAGTTACTTTGATTTAAAAACACTGTAAAATGGACAGTTCCACTGTTGGGGTTTTTTTTAAAGTTGTTTACTGTTGTTTTTTCTCTTTTTCTCCATGCACCAGCATGATACAGCTACTATAATCTGTTGCTTATTACTTCACCCTGATTCCTAGCCCTCAGAAAGGGACAATCACCATTAACAACTTTGATAGGTAGCAACCCAGGATGATGACATTCAAAGCTGAGGTGCTATGTTCAGTTCAGACCCTGTAAAGACTCCAAGGAGCAGAACTGTTCTTCTGAAATGGTTTAGAAGATTGAGTCCTCACACGTGAAGGCAGTTGAGTCTGACAGCTCAGAGGATCTAACATAACGAGTGCAAGACAAAATCCCTCATATGCATGGGAGCTCACTTGCCCAGTGTGTGTGTAAATGGGGAGCAGGTAAACAGCTGCTTCTCTTGGGACAAAGGTTGCTTGTCTGTTTTCAAAGCAAAAGAAGGTGTTTAAAGGGAAATCTGCGACCACAACCGTCTTCCTCATAGTCATCTCTGTGTGCATCTCTCTGGAAAATACTAAATATGGTACCGTGTGCCTGACGTTCAAGCACAGATTTATAGAAAGTCAGGAGTTTTACTTTGACTGTTTTGGAACTGTGTGGTTTGCAAACTTTTTTTACTGAGATATATTTACAAGAAGACTAGGGAACTTGTTACTCTGCTGCTCTCTGTATGGCAAAGATTGGAGAAAAACATTACCTCGAATAGCTATTTGGTAACTTTTTCAGCCAGGCCCTCTTAAGATGAAGAATTTTCATTTTAAATTGTGTTCATTCTTTTAAAACAAACACTATTGCTAGCTTCTTCAGCTGCTAGGAGGTGTTATGTGTCCAGCTTTATTATCTCATCAGAAGTAAGTATACAACCCATGTGCTAGCGTGGCACATTTAAAACAGTCAAAGAAAAGCTGCTTCAGAGCACATCACTTCTGTATGGAAAAAGAGGAGCTATGTTCTAAGTGTGTTGTCTCGTATACCTGTATTATCTTTGTGAGGCAGGTGAGATACCAGCTCCTTAAATAACAACTCTAGTCTTAAGCAAGCATTGCATAATGCAGTTGTTTGATTCATCAGTTGCTGGCAGTAGCAGCCCAGGTCCATGTCACTTGTGGAGAAGGGTCTCCCTGGGAGAAGCCTTGTGAAGACTTAGCACAATTCTCTCTGCAACTACATTAGTATGTATTTTCTCCTGTGGTTAGGATGCAGCATGGTGGTAAATTGTTTAAGCTTGGGGCTTGAGATCCTCTCCTAGTCTGCTCTGTGCAGCTCCACGGTGTTTTTGCAGAAAAGGGAGAAGGACCTTATATTGGAGTATCGCCACCGTGTCTGCTGAATCATGACCATGAAACTGCTGAAGGGGGTCTGTGCTAAATAACAAGTGTCATATGCCAATGGTTATTTTCGGTGGTTTCAATTACAATCCTCCTTTCTCCAAGAACCGCACTGGGGTTTGTGTAAATGGATGCTGAATCGCATCAGCAAAGCCACTGAGTACCTGGGCCAAATCCAAAGAGAGTGGACACGTTTGCAGCAATGTGCCTATTTTTCTCAGCTGTTCCAGCCTATGACCCTCAGCTTCTTCCTTGTGTAAACATAGATGGAAGCAGTCAGTGACATTTTTGTTCAGGGGCAATACCAGGAGGCTTAACTGGGAAGAGCCAGCACAGAGGATGGAGCAGTGGTTAAGCTTTTCAGGCTTTGTCTCAGTGGGAAAGTATGAATGCATTTAGTACTGTATTTGCACTCTTGGTTGGCTGGGACCCAGCCCTGACCACAGCGCCTGCTGATGCCACAGGGATCGCTTTGGCTTTTTGCACACGTGTGAAGGAAAAGCACTTTGGGAGCTTATTAGTAGGTTAGGAAGAGCAACCTTCGTTCACTTCCCCCCCACTTTCTTTTTAATTTTTTTTTTTTCCAGCACGACTCACTGTTTAGACATCTTGTGAATGAATGGTAGAAAGTCTTTGACTTCTGTTTTGAGGGGAAGCCAGGAGTGACTAACATTCCTTAATCTGATTTTATTGCACATTCTTGTCTTGGATATGTTTTCTCTTTTTTCCCTGATGAGAAGAGGAAAACAATCCCTGATGCAAGTGGCTTTTAAGCTCTGTCTTCCTGTACCTCCACATGTGGATCTCTGAATCCATTTGGGAACTGACTGTGTATTGTTTTGTTTTCAAGCAAAAGATCTTTCTGCAAACAGTGACTTGAATAAATGCAGGAGGGAGCTCAGATGCTGGAGTCCCAGTGTCAGCTGAGGCATGCAGCTGATAATCCCTGCTCTGTTCTGTACATTCATTAGCGTTCTAGAAATACCTGATGTGTCTGTTTCCTGATTAGGAGAGCTCTAGTCAAATGCTCATTCTCTCACAGAAAATAAAGTATTAGGAATTTCTCTGGAAAAAAATTTAGGAATGCCTTTCAGTGTGCATAACTGACTTTTTTCATTTGTAGTGTTGCTGTCCCCTGTTTTTTAGGGAACCCTCATCATCCTGATGAAGCTTTTGGCATGGAAACAAAGTGCACTAACTCTCTCCCTACACCCTATTAATTCTGATTTCTGCCTCTTCCTTTAATCGGCAGATGCAGGAGATGGGCTTGACAGGAGTTGGGAGAGTTGAAAATGGTTTGAAGGGGAGTGTAGTCTAAAGAAAAGTGATCAGAGCTGACTATTATCACTGAAATATGAGTGTTGCTGTTGATGCTTGTTTATAGCTTGTCAAGTCTTACATAATGTGTACAGTTTCATTTTATAGGCTGATGGCTTTTAAGTAAAATAATGACTTCTCAGTGTGCTCTCCTAAAGTGAAACACTGCTTCCTTCCTCTCCCTCCCCAAAGTGAAGTTTAAAGTCTACAGCTACCAGGAGTGCTCCATCCTACAAAGACAAAATGTATCCTGTTTGTTTAATAAATAATCAGCTGGCTTTGCTTTTTGGTTTAATTTAGTCCAAGTGCTTGGGAGTGGATAAATGGGAATGCAGTATTGGGGGTGGAGCTTCCAAGGAAAAACTTGAGCAGAAAATTAAAGTAGCAGAGGATGTGTTCTCCACTCAGGCTAGGGAGACAGCACTGGGGCGCTTGTTGCTCATAGCTTCAAGGGATGAAATGGTGATTCTTGAAGAAGTATGTTATAGATAAGGTACTACTAGTTAGGTAAACTTCAACTGCTTCATTTAGCTGCAGCAGTGCAGTGTTTTTATTTGCAAAGCCCTTGCTCATAGAGCCTGTGGTCAACTTCTGAGGCACTTCTGCAAGTTATCTAATTTTCGTAGTTACCAAGGAAAAAGCTTCTGACCTGAAAACATAAGCAGAATGAGTATCTAAGGGCCTGTTGCACAAACAGTGGTACAGGCAATTGCATTTTGGCTGTTTCTATGCTCTCTTGGCTGGTCATGAACTGGTTTTGCTCCAGAAGCCACATAGTTGGGTTAGCATGGTGCCAAGCTTGGATTCCTGTGCCTGGTGTCCAGAGCAGGCTGGGAGAGCAGCTGTCTGTCATGGCCAGGAGATCAGTTCTCTTGGCCTTGGCACTCCAGGGGTAAACAGAACTACGTGTAGTTTTGTTTATTTATTTTTTTTTCCCCCTCTGTGCTGTGCCCTCTTTTGAGGGGATGAAGTGGAGGAAGGGAATCTCAATGCATGAACTAACACCAGATACACTAGAAACAGATATTTGCTCTACTGCACCTAGATTTTTCTAGCAGATGTGGTGCGAGCAGTTGTTTAGCTGGGTTTGTGCAGGTACCTGTGCCCCCACAAAGGGTCACTAGGTGACAGCCAAGAAGTGCCTGTCCTCTGGGGTCAGATTTATTTTCAAAACTCTTCAGTAAAGCTTAGTGATAAAGCCCATATGGAAGGAAGGAAATATGTGGTTTCCAGAGGCTAACCACAGTGCTTCGATGACGACTCCCAACCATGGGCACTGAAAGGAAAGGTGGCCTCACTGAAAACCAGGTGCCTCTCTGTGAGGAGCTGCTGTTTGAGGGGAGAAAAGGAAACACTCCTGAAAAGACGGGTGGTCTGGCTTTGTTACTTGCGCTATTTCTGTAGCTTGATTTCAATCTCACTTTACATGCACCAAATTACCCAGGTCATTGCTTCCTGAACCAGGTGGGGGGAGTGATGGAAGCAATTGCCATCAGCCTTGAGAGCATCAGTGACTGGTGTGTGATGGAGGGAGGAAATGAAGTGCCAGCATGTTAAGGTAAAACATGTTCTGAAGAGGAGGAAAACTTATCTGCTGCAGTTTTGCCACTTACACCCAGTTTTCTATAGCCCAGCAGTTTTTGCTTGGAAATGTCTTTCATATTGCTGTTTCTTTCAGGCTTGCAAGACTTTGAATTATAGTATGCATGCTAATAAGAATGTATTGTTTTTTGCCCTTGAAATGAACAAAAGTACTCCTACTCAATGTTTTCTATCTGCAGAAAAGTACACTGTTACCCTTGTGCTGTCCTCTCCCCTTTCCCAAGCATTCTTTTGTGCAATGAGGAGTAGCTGCAGCTCTGCTGCGTAGTTTGGGCAGGCTGTTAGCCCTGTTGCCAGAAGCTACCCCGTGCCTCTCTTCGTGCTGGCCAAGGTGGGTCTTCGGAAAACTGAGGAGGGCATTCATGTGGGAAAGGAAAAAGTACATGGTCCTGTATTAAGCTGAGACAGCAACTGAAAGTCTTGGGAGTGTTTTGACTATTGCATGAAGCTCTTAGAGGCATATGAAAGCGGGGGAGGAATTTACTTTCTCTGCCAAAGCTTCCCACAAGTTACAATCCCTTTTTAACGGAGAGTTTATAATAAAGGGCCAAATTGTGCTTTCAGAGTCTACCAAAGCATCTAACTTTTCTAGTCCTGTGTCCCTACACATTAACATCCTGAAAGCCTTGTGGAAGCTGGTGATAAGTCCCAATTTTGGGGTGAGGTTCCTCAGCTGGGAAGCCATAAGTTAGCAGATCGTAGAATCATAGAATCACCAGGTTGGAAGAGACCCACCAGATCATCAAGTCCAACCATTCCTATCAAACACTAAACCATGTCCCTCAGCATGTCGTCCACCTGTGCCTTAAACACCTCCAGGGAAGGTGACTCAACTGCCTCCCTGGGCAGCCTCTGCCAGTGCCCAATCACCCTTTCCGTGAAAATTTTTTTCCTAATGTCCAGTCTAAACCTCCCCTGGTGGACCTTGAGGCCATTCCCTCTCATCCNTACAGAGGGAGAAGAACCTCCCTGGACCTACTGGTCATGCAGTATCTGATACAAGCCAAGATGCCATTGGCCTTCTTGGCCACCTGGGTTATCTGAGTAGCTACAGCCTTTCCTGCTCCACCAGTAACTGGCCTTGCTGGACCTCTGTGCCAGTATTGTTGCCCTGGGTGCTGCTTCCCAGCCACCAATTCCCTCCCTGTTCCAGCAGCAGCTCGGCACCCAACTGTTGTGATAGATGCCTCTATGCAGGGTCTTCCTCCTCCCTCACCACTACCAGCTCAAGCCGCTTTCTCAGCAATGCTGCAAGTAGTGGGGGGGACACTTCAAAAGTAGCTGTAAAAGCTGCTGTTAAAAGTCATCCAGCACGGTCAATGGCAAACCAGAGAACACCTCAGAAAAACAGCTGTCACAACAAATGGAGTGGAATGTATTGGCTTAGGGGAACTTGGCTATTAACTCTTTATCTCAGGAAAGAAAGGTCGAGAGGCAAGCAACAAGAAGGCAAAGAGGCTTAGGAACTTTTCCTTCTGTTTTTTCCCCACTAAATTAAATATTCCTTGAGGGGGAAGAAAATAGGTCTGACACTAGTGTGGGGTAAAGGGGTTGAAAGATAGCTCTGTCTGCTTTTCATGTTTTCATTTGGATCAGAAAGATACTTCTGAAGTAAACCTCCTGATTTTTTCACCAACCCCTGTGCTGCCCCTTGCAGAGCACCATCAAGCACCTAAAACAGAACTAGAGGCTGCATTCCAAAAGCTTGCCCAGCTCACCTGATGTAAGTTTGGTTTGTGGCAGGAAACTTGGTCTGAAGTGATAGCCTCATAAACTCTTAGTCTGAGTATTGAGACCTTCTATCATTGTCTTAAAGACACGCGATGTGGTCAAAGTACTTGGTTGTGCAAAGCTAGCCCAGGTGATGGGCTGGAAATGGTGAATCTCATCATTCTGTGACTGCAGACATTATATGCAGACCCCACATGACAGTGGAGATGTGTGGCAGACGTTTATGCTCCCTTCCAGCGGATTTGGGTTTTATAATTTATTTTTTATAACTGCCTTTCTCAGTGTCACTGAAAGTTGCCAGGAGCCCTTTTCTCATCATCTTGCTGTCTCTCTCTTCTTGGGAGATAACTGACTTTTGTCTCACTATAGAGAATTGCACTAAATGGTCTTGGGGTGCTTTCTCAGACTCAGAAGTTTGCATATCAAACTTCTCTACTAGTGGAACATGGTAGGAGTTTCCCTCAGCTGTTCTCTGCTCCCATGGAGGTATTTAGAAATGCATATGTACTTTTCACCATAAGCATATGCCTTTTATTGCAGTCTCAGTGTATTTTGCCCAGATTCAAGTGGTTAGGAAGGTGAATAAGAGAAAATTGAAGTGAGGGAAGAAGAGGTGTTCTCTTCCCGGGGTAAGAAAGGGTAGCACGAGAAAGATCAAACCCTCTAGAAGTTACATACTAGCTTTCTTTATGGGCACCTTGTATTTAACATAGGCAAGGTGCGGGAGGTGGTGTATGTCCTGTGTGCGCTACAAGTTGTCTGCAGCCAGTTTCTGGCTGAGCGAATTTTACCTGTGAATGGGTGGAGCAAATGACAAGTCAGTTTCTCTGTCATCTCTCAAATGCCACTGGAGGAGTTTTTCCAAAAGAACACAGTTTAGATATGTGCCAGATGTAGCCTGCTGTGTTCTTGGATATGGATCTCCTCACCCTTTACCCTCCATGTGTCTGGATTACTTTGTTTTCAAATGTTGTTCTTAATAGGTGTGTTATCCTGACCCTCTGAAGTCCAAGTGTGCCGTTTGCCTCTTGTAGCAAAATTTTGGCAGGTTGGAAAATACAAGTAAACTTGTGAAATGTTGTTTTCCTTGGACTATAATCTCACTGCTGCAATTTCCAGCACCGTCTGTATAACTGCTTGCTTACTGTTAAAGTCAACAGACCTCATTGCTCTCTATAACTACCTGAAAGGAGGTTGTGGAGAGGAGGGTGCTGGCCTATTCTCCCAAGTGACAGGGGACAGGACAAGAGGGAATGACCTCAAGCTCCACCAGGGGAGATTTAGGCTGGACATTAGGAAAAAAAATTTCACAGAAAGGGTCACTGGGCACTGACAGAGGCTGCCCAGGGAGGTGGTTGATTCACCTTCCCTGGAGATGTTTAAGGCACAGGTGGATGAGGTGCTTAGGGACATGGTTTAGTGTTTGATAGGAATGGTTGGACTTGATGATCCAGTGGGTCTCTTCCAACCTGGTTGTTCTGTGATTCTATGAAACCCCAAAGCTGCAAGTTGGGTTTTTTTCAGATTGGAAGAAAGCAGAGCATATTCCTTCCTCTTCCTTCTCCCCCCTAGCATGTGAAATTGCCAAAGACTGGAGAGGAGGGAGCATTATTGACTGACGTGAATAGTCAGTAAATAAAATCGAATCTGAATTAGGGACGTTGTGTCTTAAATGGCACATGCCTTGTATGACCACATCATGCTGTATGTTTGGCTTCAACCAACTTGGGAAGCAATTCTGACCATTAACCAGCCATTAATTGGTTTGTGTCTGTATGGCTGGGATGCACTCCTGATGCTGGAGAGAGAACTATGTAGAAGGCTTGCTTGATTTGAAGCTCTGAGGTGGGTGTGTGTTCCTTAAACCCTTGAGGGTGCTGGTGACACGATGCAGTTGCACATCTCAGCAACTCAGTTGTTTGCAAGGTTCTCCATTACTGAGTTTGTAGCTTGTGTTCTTTATCTTGCCTCTCCTTGGGGAGCCTGCTGCTTGCAGCGGTGGTTGGCCACGCTGTGCTCTGTTCAGGTACATCAGATGTTTTCTGTGAAGTAGCCGAGTGGGAGAAAAACCTCCATCTTTGGTGGCTAGACTGGTTTTTGTACTGATGATGACTTCATCTTTTGACTATGCAATGTGTCTGAGACTAGGTCTGCTGAAGACACACCTGAGTAACTTCAGTTGTGGAGATTATTAAAGAAAAATGCTCCCCCTCTAGTTATAATAAAACTTCAGCCATCCATTTCCTGAGTCTCAGCATAAAGGTAGACTCTGAGGGAACTATTACATTACTTTATTTTTTTTTTAAGTTTCTCCCATGTTTTTTGACCAGCGTTTAATGCCAGCTTTGCTGGATCAAGTTAAGTTCAGAGGGCCTATTTTTGCTGTCTTTATTTGAAAGAAGGAAATAGTATGCTACTCTGTCCTAGAAAGGGAAATCCTCCCTGGATCGAGGCATAAAAGCTTGATTCCACTTAAACGTGGCATGTTTAGCAGGAAGGGCTGGAGTGCCTTGAACCTGCTTGGCTTCTGACTTTGTTGTTGAGTTCAGTTTCTGTTAACTTCTTGAGATGCTGTCTGCTGTAGTTCACTTGTGTTGGAAGCTGCTGTTCACCTTCTTGATTTTCATATCTAACTTGGTAAACGTAAGGCATAAGGACTCCACAGCAGATCTTGACTGATAAGTCTCTGCTACTTAATAAGCAGAAGCGACCTCAACAATGTATTGTGGATCTCCAGGTCTGGGATTCATTCAATCTGAAATTAAGGTTGTTTTGCATGACAGACTTGTGGCCACCTGCACTGGGCTGCACCTAATTTATAGAGTATGCTTCTAGCCCTACTTTTGAAGCAGCATTTCCTGACTGTCACCTCCATCTCAGGGCCTGTAGGATTTGGCATCAAACATTGTCTGTGTTCATTTATGGCGATAGGAAAAAAAAAAAAGTGTGGAGCTTATCCTGCTTAACAACATCTCTTTTTCTGCTACTAAGCCAGATGCTTTTGCATGTGGCCTTGGGTGCAAATCATGTTTCAGCAGGTTGAATGGAAGGATTAGTAAGACCCAGCTGTTGGCAGGAAGGCATCTTACTGTCAGTGTTCATGGCATGAAATCGATTGGGTAAGCACTGTTCTTGCATATTACTGGGGAACTTTTTTTAACCAAGTTAATCACTGTGGGAAATCTGGAATCGAATACTTAAACTTTTTTCCCTCCCCCTAAACTGAGGCTAATATCCTAGGGATTCTTGGGTTTGTTTTTAATGACTGCTGTATGGGACAAATAAGGACCCTGCCTTTAAAAATGTGGTGGGCTTCTGTTCTGGTGCCTCTTGACTAGAGCTACACAAAATTTCATTGTTCAAACCCTGAATTAAATTTGCAGTCTTGCTGCAGAAAAATCAGTTGTCTCATGAACAACAAGATTTTCAGGCATCAGTTGCATCCAAGGAACTGCTTAGGGTTAGAAAATTAATCTTCCTTCTACTTGCTATATGTCAGTTTTCACTGCAAGTGTTGTAGGCTGGCTGCTGGCACATGTGAGGAGTTCTGCATTTCTCATGCTTGATAAAATCATATAGCAACGTGCTGCAGAACTCCTGACCTTAGCTAGGAGGCAACATGACTGCCATTCACTCAGTACTGGCAAGTTTTCTCAAGAAAAGAGATTAAACGATTTTTAAGATAGCTTTTCGGATGCCATTCCAGTAGAGTCAGGTAATGGTCATTTGTCCTGGTGCTTGTAGACTGTAAATCTGGCAGCGTGCTTTCCAGCGTAACTTGCTCCTAGTCAGTGTCTACTCTGTAAGCTAAATATTTTTATATGCACCATAGAAGTAAAATGAATAGGCTGATAAGCAAGATATGACTATGGCAGAGGCAGTGACTAAGGTGGAAAAGCAATGGATCATTAATGTGTGGGCTGCCTTGAAAAGAGCATGTTGTTTTTCAGAGTTCTTCCATTGTGCATGGCAGGGTGTTTACCTTGGTTTGCAGTCATCAGTGATTTTCTCCTTAGATAAGTGACCAGTAGCTGAGCTGTCAGGCAAATGATTTCATGCCTGCGCAACCCAGCCTGGGCACCTAAAGGAGAACCAAAACCACAAACCTAGGGCTGCATATTGTGTAGTGGCTGCATTTCATAACTGCTGTAAAACAATCACAGTGGGGCTTTTCCTTTTCAAATTGTCTACACAATAGAAACATCTCTTCTGAAGAAAGAACAAATGGAAGAGGAAGGCTCTAATTGCCTTTTAAAAACAAAATCCCTATCTTGCTGTGCTGCTTCTGGTCTAAAATTAAGAAGTTAGATTAAACTTTAAAGCAACGCAAGAATCTCCAAGTGGTTTTCCTCTCTCCACCCAGCATGTGCCTGGGTTTCCCCACTCTCTTTAGGAGCAATCCTTTCCTAGGGATGAGCTGAATTTTGTTTGTTATTGCCAGGAGCTATGAGATGGATTCAAAATTGGGGAGGTAAGGGGAGCAGCACATTGATCTCTCTTCTCCTCCAAAACAAATAAGGGTTGGATTTTTATTAAAACCTCGACTAAGTTTTGTTTCTCAAACGAAAACACATGCTTTATTGACTTTTTAAATCAGGTCTAGCCCTTCTAGTCATATTCTATTATTACGTGTGCCTTCTCCCAGTCTACCTGCAATCACTCACGAGTGGAGTTTAATAAAGAGTATGTTTTTATGTTTTTATAGCAAAGAGGGAGGAGATCAGGCTCTGGTTGCTCTACTAATTAGACTCTTTGAGGGAATTCTATCCCCAGTGCTCATCTGTATTTCAGTTACTTTGGTTGCAGGGGATGAGAAGCTGAAACTATTCTGATGTTTGCATTGCTGATTTTGGCAATGCTACTCCTTCCATACCCGGTAACCCTCTGCCTTCCTTCAGCAGCTGCCTCTGCTGAACTAGGAAAGCAACTTTCCCCTGTCCTGCTGTGTGTGAGGAGGGGAGTATTCACTGATTGTTTTTATCTCACTTGTAGCTTCACTGAAAATGCCTTTGCTATCTGATGGTGGAGTAGAAACAAACAGGTTTTCATGCCTGAAGTATTCAAAATGAATGGTGTTCTGTCCTTGCTGTAGGACCTGGTTAAATACTGTATGTACCTTTGAAAATCTGTTCACTGGAAATGCCTTCGCTTGCAGGTCTGACTTAGAGCAGCAGGTGTTAAACCGCTGGTTTCCTTCCAGTGCAAATGCCACTTTGGTTTGCTGGTTTTGGCCGCTGTTTCTGCTTGCCAGCATCACTTCAGTCTCCTCAGCACACTGAGCCAAGCTGTGACTTCTGCAGATGCACAGGTGGCCATGCAGTGGGTTTCTTAAGCTGCTTTAATTTCTTCACAAATATGCCTGTCCTGGCAAGATGCAAGTTGACTGTAGCAGTGGTCTTATGGGAGCATGATTGCATAGGACAGTTGACTTCTTATCCTTTCATTCTTGTGAAGTAAGGGGCTTTCCACTGACTAGAAACTGTTGAGAGTCTGGAGGAAGCCAGTGTCAATTGTGAAGTGTCTTCTCCAGACTGCCTGTGGCAGAAGAAACATCGGGTTCTGCTGATGTGAAGCTGCGACTGAGTTTGTGTCTCATGCCTGGAGTCTCAGTAGACCATCCTTACGGGGTATCCACAGGAAAGTGAATGACAAGAGGTGGCTCGCTACCTTACGTAAAGGTGTCAGTTGAGTGAGCTCTTCTCTGTCAGCATGTGGTGCTTATAAAATGAATAGCTCTTCAGGGTGTGGGAGGGCAAACTAGGTAAGGGGTGGTGATGCTGATTTGATATAATTGAAAATGCTCAAGCAGTTTGTTGCAGCCTTTTTGTGATCAAGTCTGGTGTGCCAAGGAATATTAGGGGAGCTGAGGGGAAAGAAGCAGATGCCAAAGCCTGAATTTTACTTTCTGCTCCACCTCCTCACCCCCCGTCCCCCTGCCAGTGAAAATAGCAGCATAAGCAAATGCAAGAAACAAAGGACTTAATTATCTTCTTTTAACTCCTGTGAAAGCAAAGGGTGAAGTTTTAAATATACCCAGAAAAACCTGAATGTTTTCACAATAAGTTTCTGGTAAAAGTCAGAACTGTACACTATTTTTTTTCTTTTTATTGCCGTAGCCCTCCACTCAGATTTTCAAGCTCCAGCTTATCAAAATATGCCCATTTTTATTTTGTTCCTGTAAACCCCTGACTTTGTCATAGGTGAAATAATGGAAGAGCAGCTCTGAAATGCATCTCCTTGCAGTCCAGGCCGTTGTAGGCAGATACCCTGAAATCATCTTGAGGCTGAAAGATAGAAACTGGGAGCTCGTTAGATGACAAAGACCTAGCTATACCAGTTCAAAGTGATTTCTGGTGAGAGAATCATACAGATGTCAACATCTGAAGCACTGATAGATGAAACTGGCAGAGAAAGGAGTTGAAGAAACTGAGGGCTTGTTTTGGCTTAAGAATGAGTGCCTGTGAGCTGATCAGAAATACTCTCTAATCAATGGAGCATGGATGCTTTTGGTGAGTGTCCCAGGATGCAAAGTAGAAAAATGCATCTAACTGGCATCAGGAGGCCACCCTGTGATATCGAGTGTAGTAGTCAGGGGTTGGTGACATGTACTCTGTAGAATTCCCTCCAAGCCTGAAAGCTGGGAAATACCTTACCTGTCCTTCTGGTGTTGCTGCTTCTGAGTTGAGGAGGAGCTGTATGAGAGAAGTTTGTGCTGCTGCTTGTCTGTGCGCTGTGCTGTGTGTTGTTAAGAGAATGATATATTGAAACAGAACTGAACTANAAAAATGCATCTAACTGGCATCAGGAGGCCACCCTGTGATATCGAGTGTAGTAGTCAGGGGTTGGTGACATGTACTCTGTAGAATTCCCTCCAAGCCTGAAAGCTGGGAAATACCTTACCTGTCCTTCTGGTGCTGCTGCTTCTGAGTTGAGGAGGAGCTGTATGAGAGAAGTTTGTGCTGCTGCTTGTCTGTGCGCTGTGCTGTGTGTTGTTAAGAGAATGATATATTGAAACAGAACTGAACTATAACAGGCGCTAAGTCAGTGTAGCATATTGTCTATTTCTTCACTTCCAGCAGCACTGAAGGCTGATGTACATCCGTAGCTACATCTTTACAGACACGTTCTATTTCATAGGGTTTGCATTATAACACATAGGAAATGCTGCTCTGGTGAACATAGAGCAGTTTTACCAGAGATAAGAGTTGAAGTGTACATTCACAGAGTAGAGCAGCTGGACTTGGGCAGGCACCCAGTGCTGACTCAGGAAAAGCTTGTTGGGATACTTAAATCATGACCATGTTTATCCTGTGACAAAACTTTATAAATTGAGTGACTTTTATAGTAAATACTATCAGCCCCTGGCTACAAGGACAGTGGGAGAGCTGTGAAATGGCTGATTAATTCTAAGCAACCAGCTGTTAATGAAGTATAGGCTCAGTTTTTCAAATTATGCAGAAGAATTTTTAAGTGGGTTGAATCCAGCATCCAAACTTGAATGGGCATGTTTTGAGGCTAAATATTAGGTACAGTTGTACTGGAATACCTTATAGCAAAGGTAGGGTGGAAGATCTTTTGTCTTAATTACCTAAACAAGCTTAGGCTGGAATGTTTTCGCAAGGTGGTGTCATTTTTTGTAGGATTAAGTCTGTAACCTAGTGTTAGCTGGCTTGCTTTTTTTCCCCTAATAAGTTGACCACGACTTCGGGACTGCTAGAGTTGTGGACAAAGCAGATCCAAACATGCATAATAAAATAATGGTGATAGTTCAGCATCTAATTCTCATTCTTCTGCTCCAGAGAATGGCTCTGTGGATTGTTCTCTTTTGATTGAGTCGCATAACTTGTAAGTGAACCGAAGACAGTGCATCCTTCCTTCAGCAGCTGCTTGTTTCATAGTTTGGAGTTTAGCAGTCATCACTCCTGAAGAAGAAGGGATGTTTTGGGACAGTCTGATGTAAGTGGGAATATGAAGGGAGTCAGCAATGTCACACTGGTTATTCAAAGGAAAGAGAGATAAAAATCATTCTAGGCAGCAATATGGTACATGGGCATTTTGTACATCTTGGCTTTTCCCAAACATAGCGTTCACACCACTTCCTATGTTCTCCTGTGCTTTGTCTGCTCTCCTCTTCCTATCTGTTGAGAGCTTGTTAGAGTCATCCTTCCATTCCCGTCTTTTAAATCGCTTTCTTTAGGAGTTATTAAAGTGCTCACACACAAGTGATTGATAAGCCTTTAGTTGCAGAGCTGCTTTTTACTTCCACTGCTTCCAAGATGGACCAGTGTGGTTTTGGGCTAGCCCTGTTCTTGTTCAGACATCTCTTAACATGTGCCTCAGGTGTGCTTTCTTTCCTTTCCCTCCCTCCTGTTTTTCTTGATAGCTGCATGAGATCATCTTTTACCCCCACTCCCCCACCCTTCTTACTCCCAACACCTGACACGCACACTTAGAGATTTTCTTCTGTGGTCTCATCTCTTCAAGGAGCAAGAATTCTCTGCTGGGTACAACACAGCTGATGGCCCAGCCTCCTCTCTCCTCTGCCTTCAGTACTGTTTTTATCCTCTGCTGTAGAAGTGGAACAGTACAACTCAGTCACTTAAGTGGCAAAGAGGAGAAGCATGTTGCTGTGTTGAAGATACGTCTGTTCTGGTTTTAAGCAATGCTGTCTTTCAGCAGCCATGCTGAGGTGCTATAACTTCTGCCACTTAAATTATGCTCGATCTTCACAGAGAAGTCACCAGACATGGTGTGATAGATCTTTCCCTGTAGGCTAAAGAGCTTACAAAGCGCTCTTTCTTGAACACCTCTGCAGAATTTGGGCCATGCAATTTACTTGTCTACATGTTGCCAGGCATAAATTGTCATTATAGGTACTGCTGTCTAGCTGATCCTGGGAATTGTTCAGGGAAGGCATCTCAGCACTTGTTTCTAGAAAGGTTAAAACGGTTAAGACACTGTAAGGTAGCAAGGGGTGGTTGGTGCTGAATTCTGAACTGTGGGAGCCAACTTTGATGGCTTCCAGATCAGGCAGAAGCAGCATTATTTTGATGCCCTTGAGGTGTTTTGCTGAAAGGTGAGAAGAAAGTTGTCTTGAGCAGGAAGCATTTGGGGCCATTCATGTGAAGGTCGTGAAGAAGATCCAGCTGCAGCTCCGCTGACTTCCGTGAAGATGTTATATGAGAGCTGTAAATCTAGTCACAGCAGATGGATACCTTACAAAATAGAGTTCTTAATGTATCATTTGAAGATAAAATATTTCTTTTTCTAGGGGAGAAAATACATGGTTTTGGTGTCAGGTTTGAATAGGGTTTTCTGCCTGAATGCTGTCTTCGGTGGAATGAGAGGAGGATACAAATAGACGAGCAGATGTGAATTGTCAACTTTTTCTTCAGCTGCTGCCTGGAGTCTGTATTAAGGGAAGCATATCTCAGACTGAAGTGAGATGACTGAAGAAACTTAGGTCTATTTACAGAGGTCCTCTCAGTCTTTAGCAAGAGTTTCAGTTCCTTCTCCCAAATAATTTCAGCTTTCCTCAGTGCTGACCACAGTGCTCTTTCTACCTCATGGTCTGAAGCCTGACCTTCCTGTTTTCTTGTCTTCTTGCTCTGTGAACAGCCTTCTAGGACCAAAAAGATGTTGATTCTTCTAAATACTCTTGGTACTTCTTTTTGGTGGTCAGTGTTCCTTGTAATGTAGTCACCTGCTCAGCACTGACACCACACACCCCATGCCTCCCTTCTATTTTCCTCTTCATTTTGATCCTTTCTCTTTTCCCCCTTTGTACTGCTTTAAATATTTCTGTGACTGAGTGTCTGTGACAGCCTGTGTTTCTCTGTATATACACCAGACTACTGCCTTGTACGCCTCTGCTATGAAATGCAGATTTTTTTGAGTGGATATCTATAAGCTTTACGGTCTGAAGAACTTGCTTCTGTTTTTCTGGAAGGCTTTTCTTTTACTTAAGTGACTACTGCTTTAGTGAGGTCGCAGATGCTTTCTGCTCCCTCCAGAGTAGCACTTAACACTGCTTTCATCTGCTGGCACGTCACCGTGGCTCTGCTGGCCTCAGTCAGTGATGCTGGCCAGAACATAAGCATTGCTTTAAGCTTCTGTCAGAACCTCCTAGGACAAACAACCCTGTCTTTTATCTGCTCTGACTCCAGATGTCGCTTGATGTCAGATGCAAACCTTTCCTTTCTTTTAAAGATGTCACTTCAAAATCTGACCAGATAGTCAAAGAGCTGTCCCTGCTCCAGGTCCCTCTGCTCCTACTGAAGTTGCTGGCTGTCAGTTCTCTGCAGATTGGACCAGGAAGATCTCACGTGTTTAGGAGCAGAGTCTGGGTTATAGCCCTGTATTTGAGTATTTGGGATTTAAATCAGTGAGTGGTAAATCTGGAGTGGCTTCCTTTTCATGCTGGAAGGCTACGAGCAGCTGTACAGGCAGCAGCCATCCTTTTGGAGCAAATTGGTGGCCAGTAACAGTGCGAGCAGTGCATGTCATGCAGTCAGAGGTCTTAATTTAAAGGCGTCTTCTATGCAGATAGATTCACACAGTCTGCTGTCCCTCTGACGTTAGCCACATGGCCTGGCTTCAGGGAGTACTCTGCAGAGCTTTTCATTATCTGTGCCCCAGCGTGTTTGTGTACACGTACATTTCTTTTCCCAGCAGGAGTTTGATGAGAGCAGGGGTTCTTCACTGTCCTTTTGATCTGGGGCTCCTTGAGGACTGGCTGAGAAGTTTTAAAGATTTATTCTGAAACCAGGACAGATGGACAGTTAGTTACTAGCACGCTATCGTTGGGATATTTGTTAATGATCCTTCAAGTGTTTTTCCTTAAGTCCCTTATCTCCAAAGCAAAAGGCATGACTTTATTTCCTGCCTCCTTTCCTCAGCAGCTCCCACAGAAGTGGTGTCTCCATAGTCAGGTGATAACATCCATAAGATTGCTGATTATTGTAAAGGAATACAGAAATAGTTGATATAGAGCTATCGTACATGTTTAACTTTATTTAACAGGCCTCTCTTGACTTGAAAAGAACCCTTTCCAAAGCAAAGCCTGCAAAATCAGACTTGGAAAAGGCTAGACTGAGGCTTTTACACTAAGACAATATAGGAAATATTTCCCTCTAAGAACCATTGTTTTCAGCTTGCACTATAAATTGTTGGTCCTGAATTGATACCCTTCTGCTATAAACGTGCACATAAACTGCATGAAATAATCCTGTACTCCCCAAATATCTGTGATCCTTTTCTGTCATCCCAGGAACTCCTTGGGAAGGGAGCAGGAGGACAATGAGGTGGGGTCTTCATAGTAGTAAGTTTGAGAGAGGGCTGACTAAATTGACTTAGTCTGCAAACTTCTCCTTGTTTAGGTAGGAGGACTGAAAAGAAGAACCAGTTAATGCATTTGATATCCTACAGTCAAGAAAACGTTGAGGTGAAAATGATTTTGTTAATGTTGGGCTGTGGAGCTGCTGGCATTCTTCCTGCTGTTTCATTAATCTGATGAATCCCAAACCTCTAGAATCCCCCAGGGAGATGCTAAAAGCCATAGTCAGTGACCTGCAGGGACTAACAGCGACTTCCTCCCAATTGCACAAAGGCTGTCAAGGATGAGGCGCTTTTACCTGACCACAAAACCCACTATCCTAACTGGAGAAAGATACAGCAATGGGTTTGGCTTGCTGTAGCAATCTTGAGATCAAGCTAAGTTTATGCCATGCCGTGGCCTACTGCAGCCTGAGAAAATAGTCAAGATCTTATTGAATTAGCCACAAAAGCTAAGTAGAATAATGGATAAGAAGCCTGCCCAAGTTCAACCTTGAGTACAGAAGATGTATAAAGGTTCCAGTCAGAGACCCGAACCTGTAGGATGAGGCATGGAAATGCATGCTGAAATTACTCATGGGTAGAATCCTTCTTTCCAGCAAAATGACCAACAGGCTGGATACTGTCCTTGCAATTTGCATGTCTATTTTCAGCCCTTCTGCAGAGCTTAATAGCATCAATACTTCTTTCCTACTGATTCTCAAGTTATGTTTTCCTTATAGTCTCTTTACAAGCAGAATTACCAGCTAAGCTCAGTTGAGGCAGAGTTGCTTTTTTGAATAAATCTAGATTGTCTCTAGGCCTGTTTGGCCAAGATTTGGAAACTATGAAATGTTTGATGTAGTGTGGGCCCACAGCAGTGGGCCAAAACAGATGAAAAGGTATGATTGAAAATAGTGAAATGTGTGTTCATATGTATGTACGAACATAAAAATATATATTTCATGTATATATGAGAAATAGTGCATTCTTTTTACAGGAAAATTTTGAAGATTGCTTGCTAACCAGTGCTTTCTTTGCAAGCATTCTCTCTTCCACACACAAGCTTGAACAATCTCTATGTTGTGGTTAGAATTGGACGACTCAATATACTGAAAATGTGGATGTAATTCCTGCCTTGAAGATGCCTGTCAGGAGGGATGAGGCTGGAAGGGTTGCTGCATGAGCAGGGTGAATCCAGACCAATAGCTGGCAAATTATTTGCTTCTCCAGGTAGTTCAGCTATCAGTGACCCTGTTTTTATTGGTATGGTTTTTGTTTTCTCCTTCAAGCTTTCTGTATTGTGTGAAGCCAGTTGCTGAAGCACTGCTTGTATTAATGCAATCAGCAGTAATCAAAAGGAGTTTGCTTATCAGTTTGGGAGCATCCTGGACAACCTAGTTGTTTGTCAGGATGAAAGAGTGAAGGGTGGAGGTTAGTTAGCAAAGATCAGGTATGTCTATGGGAAGTTGGAAGCTTTGGAGTGTTCAAACTGAGCCTGTTGTGTGGGTTTTGCAAAGATGTACGAATCAGTACGAATTGACCCTCCGTGAAAAACTAAAATTCAAAGCTGGTATGTGTGTGCTACAGCTCTGTAATGAGCCAGTTACTGTTCTGAGGGTCTCACTGCCTTGCTTGTGAGAGGTGTGATGACCTGTGTTTGAGAGGGTGTATTCATTGCTCCCAACACTAGGTATGAATCTGGCTTTTATTTGGGGGTGGAAGTACTCAAGAGAGGAACCACAGTGTCTACATCCTCTCTCCTCTTTCTAGATGATAAATTGGCTGAGACTAGGAGCAGGCTGTGCTCAGCTCTGGCTGGAAACCCACTGCTGTGGGATGTTAGGTATATTCGTGCAATGGCAGGCCCAGCTTTGCCAGCATTATTTCACTATTGCACTTGGAAACTACAGTGACTCTGCCTGTATTTGTACATGGTCAGGTGTGAGTTTCAAGTCTAAGGTTAGTGAGCCAACATCCAGCTGACAGCTTAGTAACGTACCTGGAAGGACAGGAGACCTGCAAGAGAAATATAGCTTGTCTAGAACAGACCATCACAAAATCAAGCCTGTCCTAAAATAAAATGAGGGCTCATAGCTTTTGTAAGATGAAGGCTCTGTATTCCTAGCAGCTCAGTATCATAATCTGTGTAGCAGTTTGAGCCCCAGCAGTGATATTTGGGAGGGCAATGGCATGACATAGCATATGCCTTCCTGCATGGGTGTTCTTCAGAGCACGGGGCCGTGTCTCTCCTCTGGTATCACTTCCTACCTAAGCAAGCATTGAGAAATATTTTCATGCATGTCCTGTTCCTCTCACATTAGTCGCTCTGAAGCCTTCTACAAGGATTCTTCATCAACAGACTTTGGGTTCGTCTTCTAGATAAACATATCTGTTACCACACTAATTTGTGTCTCAGTATTTCAGGTGTTAGATTTTAATTGAAGGTCACCTCCCAAGTAAGTTTTCAAGTCTCACGGTAAACAGGAATTCCTCCATTTCTCTACCCCGCTAACTAACAGCATGACTTCCTCTGATGGAATTTGTTTGAAGGATGGTTGAGATCTGGCATATTTTTTTCCATTAGAGGTGCTGACAGGGTATAACTCAGTCTGTAAATTTTAGAGCTAGAATCTCTTGGCTGTGTTGCTGGCAGAGAGTGGCAGCGGATGAGACGGCAACAGCTTGCTTTCCTGCTCCATTAGAGATGTGAAGAGCGGAAAATAAAAATGTTGAAGGAGGAAAGAAGCCTGACTTTTCTTCTTTTTTAATGTGGCCTTCCCTACTTGTAGCAATTGAAAGAAATTATCAGTATTGACCTGGCATAAATTCATAGGAACAAATAATTTCTCCCTCATTCTGAGACATTGTGATCCATAGTGAAAGTCTGAATTTTCTTGCTGTGTTTGGCTGCATCCCTTTGCCCCTCTACTCGATACAGAAGTTGAATTTTGAAAAGGTTTGTCAGGTGGTAGCTGCTGCTGCTGAGCTGGTGGAAACTGGCAGTAGGCATGAGAGCTGGCAAAGCCCCCTGAGAGAGGAATTGTGGCTCAGAGTTCAGCCTGTTTTGGTGGCAGCTGAGTCTCCTAAAGAGACCTTGGTCTGCAAAAGTTCTGCCTACACTAAGTTCTCAAACTTTACAAGTTACTCGTGTTGTAAGTCCTTTAGCAAGATGGTCACTTGCATCCGTTTATCTCCATTGTAACATGAGTGATTTATTGGAAGGGATGTAGTGAGAACATTATTGTACAAGGGCAGGCTTTTTTTGGAAGAGTCTGCAAATAATTGTAGTTGGTGATGTGTGTGTGCTGACAGCTGTAATATCTCCACGAGCAACTAATACAATCTGCAGTAACTGTGAGTGCCAGTTAGGGACACTTTTTGTGCTGCCCCGTACACTGATACCTCAAAAATCAAAATCTGAAAGCAAACTTCAGAAAGCTGTTTCCTCCAAAGAAGATTCCTTGTGTTTGCAAAGACACAGTTTCAGTCTGCTTAGAAAACAAGGATTTTTAAAGTGCCTTACCAAATGGGCAACAGAGACCTAGCATGTTATTGAAATAAAACGAGGCTCTTGCAAAGCTTTTATTTCATGACATTTTGAGCGTTGCGGTGTTAAAAACATATGCCACCTTTGTTTCTGCCTGTTAACCTGTGGCAGCTGATAGGGCATAGGCTGTACTCAGTGAAGGAGATAAAATCTAAGGATTCAAGTATCTTAGTTAAACTATTGTACCTTATTTTAATGCTTAATTAAGGCATCTATAAATTCCAGAGGGGAAGAATTTGTCACAATTACTTTCTTCCATTTGAGGCCGTAAGGAGGGCATGGTTTAGTATTTGATGGGAATGGTTGGACTCGATGATCCGATGGATCTTTTCCAACCTGGTGATTCTATGATTCTAGAGCCTCGCAATAATATGCGCAAATAAAAAAGCTAGAAAGGATGTTCATGCAGTCTGTTGTCAGATAGTTTTAAAACTTCTTAGGATGGAGAGGAGGTGTTAAAGTCTATCTCCTGCTTTCTGAATCAATGTCAGAAGGCGTTTGCATCCTCGTTTTTTTTGCAAAGAATTTGTTTGAAAATGCACGGTTGTTATGTATGATCCTTGCTCTTGCAAGTGTCCAGCTTTCACCATTTATAAAGCATTTCTGGTAATGAAGGCACTTGTAATGCTCAGGAAAGAATAAATCCTCTAACACAGATGTTAGAAGTAGACAGAGGAAAAAACAGCTTAAGGAACTTGGTCATTTAATAAACTTTCTCTCAAGTGGGTGCTTGGTGGTATTCTCATGGCTTCTTAGCCAGCCTTTGGTCTGACGTTCATCCTAACTGTCCCATGCTCTCTGCTGGTCTCCTTACTGTCTGCTTCAAAGGTGAAGTTGATGCACCCCCCATTTAGCTCAAAATGTGAGCAAGTCACATGAAGAGCTTATTTTGAAGTGAAATAAGGAAGGCTTCCTTAAGTGCGGGAGTGTGAGTTAACACTGCTCATCACACAGGTAGCAAGTGTGTAAATTGCTAGAAATTATGTAGTAAACAGATGTGTTGAGAGCCCTTAATTCCTCAGTTTATTCTTAGCTTTAGCTAGTGGACAGTTGCCATATTGAACAGTATTTAGTATTTGATAGGAGTGGTTGGACTCGATCTGGTGGGTCTTTTCCAACTATGATTCTTTTGACGCATAAACAGAGCTTTTTTAAAATTTTTAACTAGCTTCCTCACACCTCACAAATCCTATGCAATATGAAGCTTTAGCTTGAGAAAGCTGTATCTTCCTCAGGCTGCCAAAGTNCTAGAAATTATGTAGTAAACAGATGTGTTGAGAGCCCTTAATTCCTCAGTTTATTCCTGGCGAACAGTTGCCATATTGTATTTAATATTTGATAGGAGTGGTTGGACTTGATGATCCAGTGGGTCTTTTCCAGCCTGGTGATTCTATGATTCTATGATTCATTTGACGCATAAACAGACCTTTTTAAAATTTCTAACTAGCTTCTTCACACCTCGCAAATCCTATGCAATAGGAAGCTTTAGCTTGAGAAAGCTGTATCTTCCTCAGGCTGTCAAAGTCACTCAGGCTGGCAGCTCCCCACCCTTGTTCCTATCTGTTCTGAGCTGCTGTAGTTACTGTCCCCGTGTATGTGCCACCATGTGAAGGTTTCCTTTGGCTGGCTCTTCCCTGTGTCCCTCGCACTGACCAGAGAGAGAGAGAGAGCAAGGTAGCAGCTGCTCTGGCTCACACCAAACACATCTTCATTGTCTGAACCTCCCGCTCTGCTAAAAACCTTGCAGAGATCAGGCAAGGGCAGTACAAGTATTCAAAAGAACTCAATGCTTTGTGTGATCCTAATACCTAATTATTTTTTTCCTTCAGCCATTGAGATAACTTTTAAAAATCTCTAATTTTCATGCGTATTAAGTTGTAAATTCCATCTGAAAGCTTTACGGCTTGAATTGGAGATTTGCTGTTTGCTATTCTTAATTAGAAGTACTGAAACGCAGAATTGTTTAAGCTGGTAAATAAACATAGCTGCAGCCTCACCAACTGGTGACATTGTTTCCTTCTGGATATTCCCTGTTGGCTTACAAATCACTGCCAAGGTATATAGAGTGACTCACTTCTTGTAGCACTTCCAAGATGGAAATTCCTAAGTCTAAGCTTGGGGGTGACAATAATATTTTTTTACTTGCTAGGTTAGGGGTTGGGATGAGCCCAAAGGTGACACATCAATATCCAGTAACTTGCCAGGTAGTAATTGTCTTTTGTTTATCAAGTGGATTTTTGTGGAGCTGGCTCTCTGTTTAGGAAATTTACTCAGATGGTCCTGTCGTTTTAGGGAGGTTTTTATGTTGCGGTCCTGCAGAAAGCGCCCATTGTGAAGGAGCTTGGGCTGACTCTGCATAACATGATGAGTCTCCTACACAACATCCTCCCACCACCTGTCAAACAGACAGGGCAGTGCTGGCTCTGTGCTCAGCAGCGGTGAGAGCGCTGGGAGCTATTGACTAATGTGATTATAAAGCTAGGAATCTCCTCCTTGCTTCCTGTGGGCTGCGTAACCCAAGAGCAAGACTTTTTATTTAACGCAACAGTCTGAAGCAAGTGAAAGAGCAGAGCTCAGCTAAAACAATTTCCCCAGTTGTTTGGACAAGCAGCTGATGCGAAATCTGGCGTGTTAACTTTGCATTGGCCTTTGACTGATATGTCACGAGAGGCATAAAACCAACAGGCTGGTGCTGCTTTCTGAGGAGAAAAATGTGTGTCGCAAATGAGACTCTCCCTTCCGTTGACTGGCTTTTTGATATCCATAAAGCCTAGCTGGTCTGGAATGCCTCACCAGTCTTTCAGAGTGCTTCAGGTACTCTTAGAATCAGGATTTTCCAGATTTCTTTCTTGCCCAGACAAGCAGGTGATTCATAGCCACAGCCTTTTTCTTTTTACCCATTTTCTTTCTTAAACTTTCAGCACTGTGTCTGTGTATTAAAAGGTGGAGAACAAGGGTTTGAAGTTGATTCCTTTCAACTAACTTGTGATTTGACTTGCCGTGGCCAAAGGCCTGACTTGTGTGAGATAAACTGATACAGACAAAGGCAAGATAAGCTGTCTTGTGTAGAGTTTTGGTGTGGTGATCTGGATTTGAAGTTGCATCAGCCTAGAAGGAAAAACTGGAGCTGAGCATATCAATATGTTCTAGATGGGCAAAGGGAAAAGAAGCCTGGGAAAAAAAAAATCTACATCTCATTTTGGTTTTTTCTTCACTCCAGCTCCATGGATTAATGTGATGTTAGCTGCTAAGCCAAGGGCAGGTGTCATTAACTTAGAAACCTGTTTAACCTGTCTCTTTGATGCTCTATCTGTTCCTTAGCATGGGAGAAAGCACTGGGATATTTTCAGTTTCTGCCAGAGGCTGGAGGTGGTGTGCCATGTTGATGCTGTGTTCCCAAGTGCTGTGCTGAACACAAAGGTTCTGCAGTTCTGTTCATGGCCACCTTTAAATGGGTCTGTCAGGCTTAGCATAAGCACAACACAAACTTCTTTTTTTAACACTGAGAGTGAGTTATTGGGTTTTAACATCGATCTTTATATTGCAGCCACAAAGTTTTGTGGAGTTGGTAGACTTTAAATAAGCTGTTTCATTGTTAATGAGGACATGTTAAAATACAGCACAACTTAGTGCTGAGTGTTTATCTGCCCCAAGAGCATCTTAGCAAGACGACACATTGATCACATTAATCTATGATCCAGTGGTTTTTGGTTTATATAACTCTTTGTCTTCACTGCTCATGTTCTTGGAGCAGTTTTTTTTCTGAAGATGGAATGGATCATCAGACAAAAATTCATGTCTTGGTCATCGTTTGGCTTCTGTTGTGGGAATTTAGTACGGGTTTAGTAATTCTGCCTGATCTGATAGTTAAAGATCTTGCCAATTCTGTTGCTGTCTAGCAATTTAAGAGAGGTGAGGAAAGATGTGGAAAAGAAACGCTGGGCTTTTATCTGAACTAAGTAGAGGGTGGTTTTAATTCATTCTTGGTTCATATGTGGGGGTGAAGACATGAGCTGGCAGCCCACAGTGGTGCTTGTAGCGGAGGCTGAAGATGGGATGCCTCACAACTAGAGGTGAGAAGTGATGACCTGAGGTTACTGGTAGCAGTTCACTGTCTCTGGGCCAGGATGCAGCTTGTATTGAACTTTGTGAGTCCACTTAGCAAGCACTTGACTTTTGCATCTGGAGGATGCCTTTATTGAAAGCATTCTTGGAAACAACCTATGCAGCATAATGAAAGTAAGTTCTAACTTACCACATCTGTTCTTTCCTGCCTTTGAACCATGCAAACCCCTCCTCTTTCCTTTAAAGCTGCTGGGCTTTGCGTAACCTCAGATATATTCTCCAGGTTTTTGACTTAACCATTTTAATGGGAGCTTGGACTTGCATGAACAATAAATTTTTATTTTTAGCACTTCGGGATTCAGAGATGAAAAATGCTTATGTAATTAGCCCTCTTGTGCGGGACTCCTTTCTTTAAGGTGACTTTTCTGGAACATAAAATGGTAGTAAATGAGTCAGTGTACACTAAGAACTGCACAGCTAAGGAGTTCCATGGCTGTGGTGTGCCCTCAACTTAATTTTTCCAGGCACAGGAAAAGCCACGTCCCAGCATGGTCCATGCGCTTCACTTAGAGAGATCAAGCTGTGAATACTGTATATTCTTTCAGGTATGTGTCTACCCTACTCCCCAACAATGTCACTTAACAAGCAGATGTGGTGATGACTCAATGCTGTGTCTTGTGAAACAGGAAAACTGAGATCATGATGGGAATTCCCAGTGGCAGGAATACTGGGTATACTAGAGTGTGGCACTGGAAACCTTCTCTCCATTCGTAGTGGCAGGAGGTGCCTGTTAGCATTGACTAGGGCTGAACTTGAGCAGTGTCTGTATTTAGCACCTCTGGAACAGCAGTGCCATCAGACTCTTCTTACTCTTACTGGCAGAGCTAGGCTTTCATTCAAAGAAACTTGGAGGTCTGTGCTGCAGTCTTTGATAAAACTTTGCTCATGAAATACATATTGATACTTGCAGCTGCCAACACTGGTGTTCATTAAGGAGACAAAATACTTACATATGCCCTGAATTAGATTATTAAATAAAGAGGGGTTTTATATTTTAGCCAGTAAATGTCAGCTTCACTTGCCGTGTGTCATGTTTTGTTCTGATATCATGGAACCTGATCTAATTCTTTAATTTCTGAATAATCACTTCCTGTCTGCCACTCCCTTGTTTATATCATGTGCTTATAGGAAGAAACACTTTTTAAAGAAAAAGTACACCAGCCACTAGTTTATCACACGTAAATAATAACACGGTGTTTCAAAAATTGTTTGAAGAAGTCAGTTCTTTTTAAGTGGTGTAAACATCAGTGGTCTGTTTTGGGGCTTATTTTTGCTTGTTTGTTTTTTTTCAGTTCTGCAGATTGTTGGTGCTGGATATTCTAGGAAAAGAGAAGCCTCACATCCTAGTTAGTGATCATCTGAGGGCTGGACCCCTCAGGTACACAGGGTTCTACTAATGTCCATAGCTCATGGAGAATCCCCCTGGTGCAAGGTTTGCCCAGGCTGCAGTCTTTAATTAGATTTGTCTACACAGTTGGGCACAGTGCCCTAACCAGCGATGGGGAAAGGAACACACCATTACAAAAATAATGTTGGGGAACTTACTTAGGCAGTAACTCTAACAGCTGATCCTTCTACCAGAATCATCATGATCCCTTTAAGCTGCCTGTTTAATATTTAGTTCAGTGTTTGATAGAAATGGTTGGACTTGATGATCCGGTGGGTCTTTTCCAACCTGGTGATTCTATGATTCTATAACTAAAATACGCAGTCTTTCCTGACAGAGGAGCGATGAGAGTTAAGTGTTGCTTGCTTTCTGGTGTTGGCCAGGAAAGGATATTGCTAGTCTACCATCAAAAGTAACAACTTTATTTTTTTCTCAGCTGGAGAACCCACAGTAGTTGTATGTTAGGTAAGACTTTGTTCCTGTTTTGAGGAGGAGAGGTGGGGACATTACTTTGACCCTCTTGCCCCTTATTGTTATGGCTGCTGAGGAAACAAGGTGGTAAAATGCCATGGTAGCCCAGGTAAGTGCTGCAATCTCAGCAGAGTTCGTGGGTACTACGTAGTAATGTGCCACTCAAGGGGGTGAAGACCACAGGGATGATGATCAGCTTCAAGCTGAGAACTTGCAGGATGTGGTTTTGATCTCTAAATGTCCACTGTTATGCTGAGAATAACAACAAAAAAAAAAAGTATTACGGAGTTCCTCCCTACCTGGAAACAACCAGCACGTGCTTAGCTTGGCAGAGTGGGTATGCACGGGGCAATTCCCAGACAGACAGACATCCTTCCTTGGAGTGATATTTTTTTTTTCAGCTGTTCCTTAGTGTGAAGACAGGGGCTGAGGGCACCTGTGCACTAGGGATGGGGTTGGAGTTTTGTTTCCCGAGCAGGACGTTCCTCTCAGCCTCTGCTCTGCGCTGCTTGGTGTAGGGCTGGACCTCCACAGGAGCTGTGGAGCTTTCAAGAAAAGCAGCATTTGCTTGTACCCTTGTGTTTAATCAGGAGAAATCTTGTTTTGCACTCTGCAGTCAGCTTTGTGACCTGTCATCAGTAGAGAGGCCTGCCTGGTGTGCTTTGTATCTAGAAGCAGCAGTGGTTTCCATTGGTGAGGTTGCGCAGCCTTGTCCTCTGAAGGGGCAACTTGGGGAAGTCACTATTTGAATTGTAGCAATTAGACTGGGGTCTTGACCTTGCTTCTCCTCTCCATTAGAAAACGGATTATTAAATAGATATATGTCAAGTCTGATGCGAAGCAGAAGTGTTGCAAGCAGCAGTACCTTGGGGTTGATTCTCCCATGCTCCCCACCACCAGAGGGGCTCTCAGTTTTGCGTTGCTTCTTAGGGCTCTTTCTCCATTCAGTCATTCCCATGCCCAAAGCACAAGATTGCACTGGCTACACTCCCTTGGTGTGGAGGGTGACTGGGTGCGACTCAAGCAGGACTTTGTGCAGGTCGTTCTTCCTCCATCCCAGGGAGCAGGGGACTGGAAAAGCCATCTGTGCTGGGGCAGTGCCACTTGTTCCAGTCTCACTAGGATGTAGGAGATACACGGGGTGCAATTCCCACAACTCCTCCAGCCGGGAGGGCATCACAGGGTGTATCTGGGAGGCAAGAGCCTGGCAGCACTGCCAGGCGTGGGGCACCCAGGGCAGCAGCTGCGTGGGGCTGGTGGGAGGAGGGTTCAGCCTTGTGGAGCTCTGTGCTGGGCTGGCCCAGGATGGGTGTTCGTCTTGTGACTAATCTGACTCCAGCCGGCAAAGTTTGGGAGGTTCCCAAAGATCACGACTTAAAAGACAAGTGTTGTAATTAATTTCTTATGCCACACTTGTTTTGAAACCTTTTTTTAATTCTGTGATAAGAGGGAGAATCTGGACTCTGTTTACCATCTGCCGATTTGGAGGCAGGAACCAGAAAAGTGCTTTGTAAAGCACTGTAAATGTTTTTCTCTCCCTCCCACCCGTTGCAGGATGTATGTGGTATTATCACACCACAACAGTAAAGCTATAAAAACATGATTGCATCCTCTTTTTTTTAAAGAGAGAAAATGCATCCAAGAGGATTTTAACTGCAAAACCCCACACTTTTCTCTGGGAAGCTGTGGTAGTGGATTTTTAGAACAATCTAGGGTAAAGAGTGTGGAAGAGACCATCATTTATTTCTTTGAAACATAGATCTCCGTTGAGTATGGTCTTCTTCACAATTTGGAAACTTCTTTTTTTTTTCCAGTTGTTTTTACTGGCAATGTA
>WAAB01001919.1:0-14475 GCA_013389865.1 Piaya cayana
ATATGTAAGGGTCTGAGCCAATCATATACTGCAGTACGCAATGCAGTTTGTCTTGTCCTTTGCCTAGGAGAGACAACAACTTCCAGCACACTGAGCAGCAAGTAGTTCTCCACTCAAATTTCTTCTAACTTTAGTTTTTAGCTTAACGCCATGAAGACTGAAAACTTCTAGTAGTTGCCCAAGTTAATGTCTCTCCTCCCTGGAAGACGCAAACAATTCTATTTAAATTCATAACGAGTTCTGTTTCTCACAATGAACTAATTACTGCAGTTGTCTTTTACTCAAAAATGGGAGGATCGCATACCACTTCAATCCATCGTGTTTATCCTCACCCATGGCACATCATCCTCTATGTGTTAAGATAAAATGAGAGAGAAAATTATGCAGTTTATAAATCTGAGTAATTTTCTTTTGCCCACGATTAGAAGATACAAATTCATCCCATGTTGCTCCCTCCTCCTCCTGGTTGATGTTGCTTCTGGGCAGAAGTAACTTGTGCAAGATATATTGCCTATAGGACAGTGCCTAAAAATATTGCAAAAGGTCATTGCACATCAGTCAGAAGGCAGCGCTTGTTCCAGGTCTTCGTTAATATTAATTGTGTATATTTCAAACAGTGCGTGTTTTAAAAATACACTGTGCAAACAAGGAGCAATAAACCCTTGTAAGCCCTAGGACTGGATAATGGGGGGATAGCCCTTCACTCATGATCTTAGGCATAAATATTTGCTGTTCTTATTAACTTTGAGGTTTGTGAATTAGAGCCGTATTGTGCACAAGCTTCTGGGAGAGTGGGGTATAATTCCACGCTCACCGTATCCAAAAATACAAGGGAAGTCATAGAATCATAGAATAACCAGGTTGGAAGAGACTCATTGGATCATCGAGTCCAACCATTCCTATCAAATACTAAATAAATATAGAAACAAAGATGTACAAAGTACCAAGTTTGAGAGCTAGTAATTTGCACAAACATTCACCATGATTGTGCCTATAATAGTAACTGCGTACACAGAACATGGGAAAAAATCTGCTGGGAGATCAAAGCCAGATTGGCTCTGTGCTGTGAGGAGGTAGAGGAGTGTGGGCAGCCTCCTGCTCTGCTCTGGCAGAGCTATTGGCACAAGGATGGATCTGCCAGGGGATGCAGTGCTTGCAGTGCATGTTGTTCTAGCTGCTTTTCCATCCATCCTTACTCCTTCAGATGCTGCAAGTGTTTGGCTAAAGGCTGTGGTGGCAGGTGGCTCCGTGGGCTGGTGCTGGGATCCAGCAGGGTTGTCCCCAGGGGTGAGCTGCTTTCTTACAGGGGTGGTACAACTGGAAAAAGGTGAAGTGATGTTGAAAACTAGCTCCCAAAATGTAATGCACGCGTACAGTCATAATTCTGACCTCCCTTCTTGTGCGCCCAGACAAAATCAAAAGTCACAATTCTCTCTTCAGGTGGACATGGTCTAAGAATTATGTTTCTACTAAAATAATCCTACTGATTCTGAACATTTCATAGAATCACCAGGTCGGAAAGGACCCACCGGATCATCAAGTCCAACCATTCCTATCAAACACTAAACCATGTCCCTCAGCACCTCATCCATCCATGCCTGAAACCCCTCCAGGGAAGGTGACTCCACCACCTCCCTGGGCACCTGTTCCAGTGCCCAAACTTTTACATGTCTCCAGAGAAAAGGCTGCAATATCTGAAACCTTATATCAATATTAAACAGAGAAAGCCTAACACCTGGACACCATTCCTGTTAAGCCATCTCACTCTAGCATGCTTGGTCTGTTTTTAAATTTATCCTTAATAAGAAAATGCTGAAAATGGCTGATCCTGGCTCTGCAATAAAGGCAGCGAAGCTGCTCGTGCACGTTGGTATTCATAATGTGACAGAGTGCTGCATGGCATTTTATAAACCAAAGTTATGTTGCTATAGAATATGGCTTTTTTAAAAAAAACTTGTGATAGATGTGTTTACAAAGCTGCAAAAGCAGCGGCGCAAGAAATCTGGAGGTTTATGCTGTATAGGTAAAGTAATTTCGTAATTTCTTCAGGTGTTAAGCTTATTGTGATAAACATCAATTATTTTTGGAAGAAAGATTGCAGTAAGACAGATGGGGTGGTTGCCAAGAAAATGGTTTGAAAGGAAGTAATGTACCCATGTTGACATTTCCTGCTTTTACATCAATTTTTGTTAAAATATCTTATGAAATAGCCTTGAGTAGAATGATCGTGTTTGTTAATGTGATATGAAGACAAGCATTTCCAGCATCTCTGAAGGGCTGCATGCACTGTACCTCTCTTCTGTTGTATTTGACTGTCCCATTTCATCTCTGCCCCAAACATGCCTTTGTTTTTTGTTTTCAAGAAAGGCAGATGCCATGACCTGGACAAAAATCCAACAGCATCTTTTACTTGCTGTGTGTGCAACCTTTTCCACCAAGAGAGGTTAGATGTCAGTAGGACTTTAACCACCTTCCCATGGCTGCTCACTTGAGGTGGGAACTCATCGCCCTGCCTGCCTAGGGAATAGATTTCATCTCACTCTGAGCATAATTACAATTCACCAACCCGTTCCCTACCTGAGAATCCGATCCACGAAGCAGGTTTGGGAAGGAAGGATGCTGGTAGGTAGAAGGCCAAGGGATATCTTCCTCCCTGGTCCCTCCAGGTATCCGTTCATACAATCCACACCCCGTGTGCTGGATGTCTTCCACCTCTCTGCTTCCAAGAGATCCCCTGGATTTTCCCTGTGAGAATCCCACTTTCCTCCCTGAGCATCACCCCACAAGTATCCTGTAATAATGTTCTGCTGTCTTTTTTTGTTTTCCAGGTCACATTTGAACATATGTTTTATGTGGCGATGCAGAAGGACAGCAACATCTGCTGCTCCCAGCCAGCTCACGCTCTCTTGTTTGGATTGTAATTATTTCATCGGCTGCGATCCATGTCCTGTGTTTGCCCACTATCTGTTTCTGTCAGGTCTTCATCTTCTACAAACTACCCATTATGTAGTGATGATAATTAAATCTCCCCTCCACCAGGCAGGTCTGAACAGTGCAAGAAGGACCCTTCTTGTCCGCGCAGCTGCCAAAGAAGATGTAGATTGTAATGATGCCTTAATCACCTGCCTGCTACACAATGACCGGGACCACCTATTTATTTCAAACAAGCTATTTTAGCAGCTGTCGGATGCTAATGGCTTTCAGCTGCCGACAACCTGTGCCCCATGCAAACCAGGGGACGTATCATGGAAATGTGCATAAATATTCATGTGGGACTAACAAAACCAAAAGTGTAAGTACGGTTATCAGACCTCTTGCATGAATATATTTGTAGCTGGCACCGCTGTGGGGTTTTTTAGTGCAATGAATGCAGAGTAAATGGTTTGAAGGTAGTGAGGTTGCAGGGGATGTGTGTGTAAGAGCAGGATTTGTGCCCCTGCATAACGTGGGCAGTTCAAGATCAGCATTGCTGTCGATCATGGGTGATGCGCTGAAATTGGTTATTGAGAGAAAGCAACTGCTGTGTTTAATCATCCTGTTTGCATTTCTCTTCTGAAGAACTGAAAGTTTCTCAGATCTGTGCTAGATGCTTAAGGAACACAACAATTAAAGAACTCGGTGATTCACTTCAGTATGTAGTTTGTAAATTAACTAACTAATTTCAAGAAAAACAAAGCCTGATTTGGGCAAGACTTGACAATCTCCCACTGTTCTAGTGCCTTGAAGCCTGAAATCTTTGACATCAAAATAGAAACACTGTGAGTCGGTCCCTTCAGACAGACTGTTTTACAAGTTAACTCTGTCAAAGTGTCTGCATGCGATTATTTTAAAAATATTTTGTTTGTAACGTGCGTTTACTTTCCTCAGCAGATTCAAGATAGCTGTGTTGAAGGGGGATGTTCAGATTAAAGTACGCAGTGAGGATGATGAAGATTCTGTAACAGCAGAGCCAAAGGAAGAGGATGATGGTCCTCTTGAAACAGGTATGTTAGAGTCCAGAAGCCAGTGATAGGTATTTGCTCTGTTTCTCTAGGGTATCAGTACATTGCAGTAACATTCAAAATCTACAAGTGTTTTTAATCAATTCTCTGTACAAGTAAACAATTTTAGTGGGACTGGTGGAGCTGTCTTTATACATCCCTTACATCTACCTTTACTGCCTGGAGTGAAGTTTACTGTTCAAATTCACTAAAAAGTTGTTGTCTTTAGGATTGTGTAAAAAGGTGTGGAGCTTGACAGGGATTAAAGGATCAATCCTGCAAACTGTTGGAGTGCAACTGATTTGACTTGTGAAAGCTTCGGTGGGAAAAATTCACACTGTGGTCTGATTCTCATTCGTAGTGACCCTACTGTACACTGCAAGAAATGGGTGGGATTCAGTTTTGAGGGGGACTGGTCACATGAGGAATGTTTCCTGGATATTTGCATTCATTTAAATCTGAAAATAATCAGAAATTATTGCTGGTACCTTTATTTCCTTGCATAATTATCCATATAGTCTGTGTATGTGTATTTTTCATTGTGAGAGGTCTTGTCGAAAGGAAGATAATTCAGTGTTTCACATAAAGAAGGATATTTTAGTTAGAAATTGCTGTCATAATAGTCAAACAGAAGGATTCAAATATTCTGTAACTTGGTGTGCATAAAATATTAAAAGATAGAGGTGTTGTTCATGAACCATCAAAGAGTTCTCCAAAGCGTTTTATTAAAATTAAAAGAAAAGAAAAAAAAAAAGAACAGAGCTGTGTGCTAATCCTTCCCTTTGTCGCTTAAAGGAAATTTCAGTATGAAGTAGCAATTTCCATATCATTTGAATAGCAGTTGCAACCCATTGATGTTTAAAGAAAACTGTGCAACTACTCTAATCAGCAAAGCAAATGCAAATGTCTCTCTTTAAACGTAGCTCCCTACTTACTCTATTAGACTCAGAGCGGAAAACCTGATCGGATAACTAAAATCATAGAAGTTATTCTTTCATTTCTTTTGGGGTGGAAAAGCTCAAAAGCGATGAGGTGGGAAAGGAGGTGGGAAAGAGCCATCTGCCCCTGGGGACAAGAATGGCCTTTCCGATCTGTGGCGTCCCAGTGCAAGTCTCTGCATGTGTTTGTAAATAAGCAATAACAAAAATAAATGACATTTAGCATTTAGATCCCAGACTAGTGGATTTGCTTGTGCAGGGTAGTGCTGCAGGTTAGATAACATCCCGATGAACTTCAAGCTTTACCATCTCAGGCTTTGGGTGGCTGGAACCATCTCTTAGAGGACATTTGAACTCTGAAATAGGACATCAAACCCTGTAATGAGTGAAAAAAGAGTTGAGTTTACTTTCACAACTACCTGAAAGGAGATTGTGGAGAGGAGGGAGCTGGCCTCTTCTCCCAGGTGACAGGGGACAGGACAAGAGGGAATGGCCTCAAGCTCTGCCAGGGGAGATTTAGGCTGGACATCAGGAGGAAGTTTTTCACAGAAAGGGTCATTGGGCACTGGAACAGGCTGCCCAGGGAGGTGGTTGATTCACCTTTCCTGGAGGTGTTTAAGGGACAGATGGACAAGGTGCTAAGGGACATGGTTTAGTGTTTGATAGGTATGGTTGGACTTGATGATCTGGTGGGTCTCTTCCAACCTGGTGATTCTATGATTCTATGATTTAAAGGTTTAACAATGAACACACATCAATGGTGCTTTTTCAACTTGGTGTATCTGAGCTTCTTGCATAACAGCTAGAGCCAACCAGGGATTTCCATCTGAATGATTTGCGAAGGAAACTGCCCTTATTGGAAGATGGAAAACTCAGGAAAAGACATGGGGTTTGACCAAATTAAAATTAAACTTTTTTTTTTAGATAAATGAAATTGATGACAGCTTGGCTGCACCTTAGAGAAATAGATAAATCCTTCTACCCGGGGGGTAGTCAAGCTTCTTGAACAGTTTCCTGGGAAAAGGCAGAGTTTATTTTTATTGGTGTTTCTCCTAATCAGGAGACATCTTACAGAAAGGGATTTCCATCTTGTGGTCAGCTGTGGTAATAAAGCACTCCTGACAGGTCTTTTTAATAGCAAACCAAAATGCTTTTATTAAGAAATAGTGCAAATCTGTTGTAGTTCTTTGTGAAGGTTAATGTTGAAGGCGTCACGAAGTCTGCTTGCACGTATCGGGGCACGTCTACTTTTTAGGAGGTAAAAATGTTCTGCGATTAGCCCCCTTCAGAAAGTCACCGTTGGAACAGAACAGAAGTGGAGAGGGTATGATATAAACAAATTATACTGTGTGTCAGCCCCGGGAGCCAAGCACAGAAGCTCAGACTCAGGATTATTTGTAGCCTTAGCAGAAGAGAGGCAATTACTGCTGAACTTCTGGGAACACGTCTATCCAGAGCCAAATATTGTTGCTTGGGTCGTTTTCTATTCCAGGATGACTCTTGCGCTGGGTACAGCATCACCATAACTTCATGCAGATATTTGTACTTCGGGACAAATTTTGAAACTCTAATCTCGAAATAGCAAAATGCTGCAGGGTTAAGTGCCGGAGTTCACTGGAAAATCTACTCGCTTCAGTGGGAAAGATTTTTTTAAAAAACATATTAAATCCAAAACAGATTTGGAAAGGTCATTTTAAATATTAAAAAACTGTGACTGAAGGGCAGAGCTGTGCGCACTGGAGAAATGTAGAGCATTCAGGATCTAGTTTAGACTGTATTTCCAGTGCCCGTTAAACTATCACTATTGTACAAGCCTACAAATACAGATGAGGCAGTTAAACAGGAATAATTTCATTCTTATGTTTAATTATGATCTTATTAGTCCAGTTGTACACTTTGATGCCTCCACTGTTTGCGCTGAAGATATTCTGACTTCAGCGAGACCAGGATTAGCCCCGAGTATTTATAAGGAGAGTTAAATAAGATCTCAGATCAAATTCCTATAGATATATGTAAGAACTTTATAAGTTCTTTTTATTTTGAGGGCTTGTAACTAAAGGAGGTGTTCGACGTGTTCCTTAGCGGGTGCCAAAAAGCTTATTTTCAGAAGTGTGTGATTCTCAGGGAAAGGCAGCGACTGCTATATCGAATCTGAAGTCGATGCAACTGATGCCAAAATCCAGCCGTGTTGTTTTTGTAGGAGTAATAAGGATCGGGAACCATACGTATGACTTACAGGAGACAGTGACAGGGGCTGTT
Source organism: Piaya cayana (assembly GCA_013389865.1). Classification (NCBI taxonomy): domain Eukaryota; kingdom Metazoa; phylum Chordata; class Aves; order Cuculiformes; family Coccyzidae; genus Piaya; species Piaya cayana. The sequence continues at coordinate 7,178 of WAAB01001919.1, forward strand.
CAACAAACCCATCTGAGCTGGTGCTTTAAATGTCCTTGTAAGAAAGTAGAAATTAAGAAAAACATGTGAACTCTGCAGTGTTTGGTAAATAGTTGCCAGAAAAACTTACTTCCCACGCTTGCACATGGGTCTTGTTAGTAACTACAGTCAATGGGAGTTTTTGTTATTGTCTCTACTGAAACAGCATCCAATTTATTTTTTTTTAATTCTTATGTGGAAATATAACTCTTGGACTTTAATCACAAGAACGTTTCAGAAGGAAAATACTTTGTCTTTTTATCTAAAAAGTCATTGGAACTACTGGTTAGTTAAAAGCATTAAAAAATACTCGAGGAAAAGCTTCCTTAAATAAATAATTAAAAAAAAAATCTCATTTTGCTTTTAGACCTTCCTGGAGAGTGTGTTGTTTATACCATTTAATTTAAGTGTGAGAACTTTCTGTCAGATCAAACCATTAGCAACACTCCAGGGAGCAAACGGCGAAGCCCCCGGTGTGACCAAACACAGTTTCTACACTTTTGCCACAGGAAGCAAGCGATGAGGAGAAATCAGCCCGAGAGAGAAGCAGGGCAGATAATTTGGCAGTGAAGGGAGCAGCTGAGCCCTCCTGGGATGGTTGTTGAAGAGTCGCTGGGGAGAGGAACGCTGGGTTCTCTGGGAGATGATATATGATGTGAATCATGCACCCAGCAAGCCAGGCTGGCTGCAGTCCCTGGGGCCCCTCTCTAGTTTTGAACTATGATGTGGATTGTAATGTGTTTTAAAGTTTAAGGATTTCATGCGTGGTCCCATGCCCCTGGTGAAGCCAATTTGAGGGGATTTGCTGGGCCTGCTTGTGAGGACACTGAGGCTGAGGGGTGAACAACTTTTTTCTTCTGTTTTCTGGATGGCTTGCTTTCTCTGTTTTGAACTACTGAGTAATTATGTCTTTTGAAAATCTTTAGAATCATAGAATCACCAGGTTGGAAGAGACTCACCAGATCATCGAGTCCAACCATTCCTATCAAACACTAAACCATGTCCCTCAGCACCTCATCCACACGCACATTAAACACCTCCAGGGAAGGTGAGTCAACCACCTCCCTGGGCAGCCTGTTCCAGTGCCCAATGACCCTTTCTGTGAAAAATTTTTTCCTTATGTCGAGCACAAACCTCCCCTGGTGGAGCTTGAGGCCATTCCCTCTCGTCCTGTCCCCTGTCACTTGGGAGAAGAGTCCAGCTCCCTCCTCTCCACGACCTCCTTTCGGGTAGTTATAGAGAGAAATGAGGTCTTCCCTCAGCCTCCTCTTCTCCAGGATAAACACCCCCAGCTCTCTCAGCCGTTCCTCATCAGGCCTGTTCTCCAGCCCCTTCCCCAGCTTTGTTGNCAAACTGTGATGAGGGAAATAAATACGGGTGCTTTAGAGAGAGTTGGCGGACCAAATGACGTGTTGTTTTGGGGTTTTTTTCCCCCTCCTTTTATTACCGGTTGCTAAGAGATGTCTGAAGGAAGCTGTCGAGCACACTTTTGTGGTGTTAAGTTTCTATATAAATGGCTGCTGGGCTCATGAAAGACAGAAAGAGGTAGCTGCTCCCAAAGTCAAGAGTAGCAGGGAGGTGTCCCAGGTGGGTACCAGCAGTGACATTCTTGTGACATGGGCTCTCCCAGGCATGATCTGCATCAGGGTACATCATGAAGAGTTTCTTTTGCCTTGGAAAGGGCTCTCCTGGCTACTCCATTTGGACTTGGGAAGTACCATGATTTGCAATCCCAGCACATGCAGTGGAAATCGTGTGTCTTGATAAGTGATGGAGTACGTGGTGCCTCAGAGCAGGGATTTTATCCACTTGAATCTTGAGTTGTTTCTATGGCCCAAATACGTTGAGGTTATTGAGGTTTTGTCATTGATTTTACTTTTCCCGCAGTTCCCAAGCTGTGGGCGAGCGCTGTGACACCAGGCTGCCAGCTTTCCACAGAAATACTGGTTAATCACTAGTTTATTAGCTCCCAGCCCTAGGCAAACCTGAAATCATTAACAGCCCATTTGTTGGGCTAATGACTCTTTTTTTGCTAGATGTATAATCTAATATATGGTAACTTTCATGCTTAATTATGCTCTTCAAAGCTTCTTTTGAAGGAATTTATTTTTCTGCCTACATGTATATGAAAGGGTTGGGAGCTGGCTGGCTTTGCTTGCATGCTGCTCTGTTAAACTCTAGATAGTATATTTAAATAGGTTTTAATTTAGATACGGGTGTTTTCCCCCTTGCTTGTTCTTTCAATATTTTTATGTTTGAGTGCTAGAAAAATAAATAATGATAAATTATCAACGTGGTTAAAAGGGCATCATTTCATGCCCCATTGTAGCTGGCTGCATTGTTTTGCACAAGACATAAACCCAAAATCCTGATCAACAGGGCTATTGTGCCAGCAATTTCCAAATGAATGTGAGTCTTGATCTCGGTGTTCTGGCTGTGTTCCAGCCTGGGTCGCATTTTGCTCAATGGCGAGTCCCACTGCTGCTCTTGCTCTAACCTCAGTGAGAACAGAGGCAGCACCACTGCCGAGCGCTGCTAATCCCACGTGCCATTTGCATGCAGCCCTTGTAAAGCATTCTGGGATCAGCTTGGATGAAAGAGGCTACACATTTAAGGCCTTTTTTTCACTGGCATCTCAATTCTGGTACTATATCAATGAAAGAAGGTTACGACTTGGTCCGTTGGGGTAATTTCTTTTTAGCGAGGTGGCTGATTGAGAAGGACGGTAAAAATCATTTTAATTTTCTTTCTGCGAGCTCTAGTGTCCCCTTCATGGAGATTAAAAATTTCCTGGTACTGTTTTCAGCTCCACAGAGCAAGCAAAAGATAATCTCCTGCTTGGCTATACTCACACTATTGCTATCCACTAATAGGATCGCCATACAGTTTTGACTTAACAAGCACTGGGAGAGGATAATCCTGTTTATTCGGTCATCCAAAACACTGATGATCTGAGATAATCAGTGTGCTGAGAGTAGGAGGGATGTGTGAGGTTCTCTTTGCCCGGGTGGTTCATCTGGTTAGATGCTTAGCTCTGGGGAATGGCTTGAGCTCATTACCACAGCCCCAACACAGCATGCAAGACAACTGACAATCTACTCACAACAGAAGCCATGGAGAAGCCAACCTGATAAAATAATGGCATTTGTCAGAATCTGCTCCAGATGTTGTGCTCAACACTTTTAATTAATTTTTTTTGTGATGAATTTAACATAGAAATACGCAGATAAGTGAGTGGTCTCGGATAAGACCACATCAGGTACTTTGAACAAAACGCTTTGGCTACCAGCGCATGGCAAATGCATCTCCCCATACTCACTCACATTTGGAAAGCTAAATAAAGCTAGTGCCTTCTACTGGGATCCAAATTTCCTAGAATTACAACTAATGCTATTTTTGCTAGACATGAGACACTATTTTTTCATGGGACATTAAGTGCTTGTGTGTGTCACTAGATCTCTGTGAATGTAGCAGCACATTCTGTAAAACTCTTTAAAAAAAAAATATAACCTGTAAGACCCTGTCCCTGAAGTGTCTTGCCCTGGAGACATGGGTCTACAGAATCTCTTCAGAGAGTGCGTTAGTGAACTTGCAAATTATTTTCTTTATCTGTTTTTATGATCATTAGAGCTTTCACACTTCATATTTTACCCTAATCACTTGCCTGTTAATTTACTGGCTTGAGTTTGTGGAAGGCCCTGTTTTCACTTCTATTATCTCTCAGCCATTGTGTGTATTTAGCAGTCAGTACTTTCCTATTGGAGATATTTTTTGTATTTGCAACATTAACTTTTACAGCTGACATGAGCCAACTTCACATAGCAATATTGACTTGTAAGCTTTATTTTATGATCTCTGAGCTGTCATAGACCAGAAGACAAGTTTATAGTTTGGGAAGCCAACAGCAATGGCTGAGCGATTGCTCATGAGTCTATAACTAATGCAGTGTAGCTAGGTGCGACTCCTCACCATGGTGACACTTGCAAATATTGAGCACACAGTGATTCATGGGACCCGATACAATGCTTACTTTAATTAATATTTTAAAAGATACTAGCTTTATTTAACTTTCCGAATGTGAGCGGTATGGGCATCCAAAGGACAGAATGTTGCTGTGTAAAATTTGCAGGCAATCATGGTTTTGTGCTTGTTTTTAAAATATAATTTTCAAATAAAATTGTTTTTCTTCTTCCCTCTCTGTTGGTAGGTGTTCAGTGCCCGGCAAGGGGCTCTTTTGGGGGTTGCATGAGTATGTGTTGAACGATGAGCTCTGAAAAGTGGCATTCTGGCTCTCCTGCCTTCTTCCCTTCCTTTGCATTTGAACGCAATCGATATTGCAGGGCAGTGCTCTTCCCCAAAATGCTTTAGGATACCTTGTGCGGAGAGCACCAGTGCTGTGACACAGCATCTGTCTTTATCTGCTGGAGGCAAGGACTGGCATATGCCAACTATCAACCCTTCAGACTCAAGGTTCAGCCATTATCCCCTGAAGAAATTAGATGTTTTAGGCAGGTAACACCAGATTCTTCACTAGAGTTGGCAGGAAAGTATGTATGAAAGTTGCAGGCCTATGGGTCTCTATGCATCTCTTCTAAAGAAATAGCAAGCATCAATCAAGGTTAACAAGCCTTCTGGCACTGGCTATAAGTGGTTTTGTAAAACCATGAAAAATCTGGTAGGGTTTGCAAACTGGAAGTGACTGATGTTATTCAATGGGTTGAAGCGGTTTTGCTAGGTGCTAGAATTTCTTAAATCAGCCCCCAGGGAGCAGTAAAGCAGCACATGCTTGATTTGGTTTCATGAGTCGCTGCAGGGACGAAGCGAGTTTCACCTCTGCTCAGCCCCTGCAAGTTGTGCCTGATCCTTGGGAGTCTCTGAGCACATCTTCTTGCTGCAGAGGACACTGTGACTGTAGCTGTCCCAGATCTTCCTTCCACCCAGCAGGGCCATGTGGCCAGTAAGTGGTGAGGACTGCGTGCCTGGTGATACCGGCTCATGAGCTGAGCAGTGCCAAGTTTCTCTCCAAAGCTGCTGTTGGCACAGAAAGCTGCTTTTGTGGCACCAGAATCAGCCTCTGGCTGGAGGGTAAACAAGCTGAAGCTGATGCTGGGTAAATAATCATAGAATCACCCGGTTGGAAGAGACACACAGGATCATTGAGTCCAACCATTCCCACCAATCTCTAAACCATGTCCCTCAGCACCTCATCCACCCGCACCTTAAACACCTCCAGGGAAGGTGAGTCAGCCACCTCCCTGGGCAGCCTCTGCCAGTGCCCAGTGACCCTTTCTGTGAAGAACTTTTTCCTTACGTCAAGCCTGAACCTCCCCTGGAGGAGCTTGAGGCCATTCCCTCTCGTCCTGTCCCTGTCACTTGGGAGAAGAGGCCAGCTCCCTCCTCTCCACAACATCCCTGCTGGAGAGGTTGATCTGTGAATGATATACTTCTAGGATGTCCTCCTTCCTAATGCTCCAGTGCTTGCTTCTTCATAAACACGATGGGAAATCCAAACAGCCATAGCAGCAAAATGTTCCCCTAGGGATTAGCCACAAGACTGTACTTCGCAAACAGGCTGCTCTGATGAGTTTATTCCAGGCTTCTATGTAACTAGAATTCATTGCACTTAAGAATCAGTCTACAGACCAGGAAAAAAGTTTCACCTGACAAAGGAAGCAGTACTGCTCTACCTGGATTGTTGTCACACTGTCTTTAGAAGTGATCATATCCAGGTGTTTTCCCCTTTGGTTTTGTCCTAACAATCTGAGTTATCATCTCACATTCATAGCCGTGACCTCTACACGATGACCAACAAGGAGGAGGCGTATGAGTGCATAACTTCACAATGTGGAAATCCCTGAAGAAAAGCTCTTTCTCAATGCTTAGGTTTATGTATAAATTTCCTTTCTAGAACTAAGATTTCCTTTTGTAATTTTTCCAGCCATGGCTGTGAACAAGCAAACTTTATCAGATCTTTTAAGCTCACGAGCATTATTCTACAAGCAAGGAAAAAAATGGCCCATTGTTACTCCTGTTCAGCACATGACTTAAAGAAACACCCGTTAGTTCCCAACTATTTGATATGGAGTTGAGAGCAATGAAGATGCCGACAGCACTTTTATTTGTCTATATCGAATCCTGCAGAGGTGGCAGAGAAAAAGTCCTGCATTAATAAAATAATAAATTCCTCTTCACGTTAACGTTAAATACCTTTCCAATTATGAAAAATGTTGGGTTCTATCCAGTGTGGTTTTCCCTGCATGGCTGGTTTTTGCATTTCTTTCAGCCTGCTCTTTGTAATCCATTTCCAGTTGGGGTTTTTCTTTCAGAGTTTGACGGGTAGCACAAAGTTACAAATTCTGGCCTCTGACAGCTTGATGACTACGTTTATTTGTTTAGACAGAATCGCTTTCCTTCTAAGTCTATTTTAGATGCCACGGAAACGTTCTCTTAGTCCTGAGGTTTTGTTTGTCTTTATTAGTTATTAAAAAAACCATAAGTCAAGGTCAGCAGTAACTCAACCATCATTTGCAGGAGGCATCGTCCATGTTCCAGAGGTGACCTTGGGAAGCTGTGAGGAGATGATGGAGAGGAGAGGAAGATCAAGGGATAAGAACTTTTTCAAGATTATTTGAAATATGTACAACCAGAAGGAGCTGAGACTGTGTAACCCTCAAGGGAGGCCCAGCCCAACGGCAGGGAAAAATCTCTGGTGAGTTTTTTTTCCTTACCTTGTCCTCACAATTGGGAATATGTCATGATTTAAAGCCACTGTAGCATTAAGTGCCCCATTACACGAAACAGAAAGCTGAGTGACTGACCTCATCTGCTAGAACAAGTGTTTTACTACTGGCCAAAGTTCAAATCAATCTAAAGGTCGAACTTGTTTAAGGCAGGGGGTGATAAGAGAGGGGATGGCTTGGGAAGCTCATTTCCAGCTGTTGGAATAGAGCCAACCTGGCTGCAGGAAAAACTCCAGATAGCGCAAAGCCTGGAAAAGTGACAGCTCAGAAACGGAGGGCTGGGCCTCCCCTTGCTGGAGTCAGTCGCTGGAGGGAACTCCCACTAAACAGGGGAAAACTGGACCCTGGTGAAGAGGACTTCACGTAATTCTCCCAGCAAGGCCTGGTCTGGAGTCCAGTCATGGTTTCTTCAATTCAATGAGGTTTTCAGTCATGTGGTGGAATGGACTGTTAGAGGAAATTGTGATTTAGAAAACCTAGAAGCTGCTTTTCCAAGGATCTAATGGCTTTATTTAAAAGAAAAAAAAATAGAGAGAAGAG
>WAAB01001919.1:29248-59484 GCA_013389865.1 Piaya cayana
AGAACCAGTTCAGCTCTTCGCTGCTTCGCCTGCCTTGCACACAGAGGAAAAAAAACCTTTGGCTCGACCTGGGTGAGAGCTACCTTTGAGCGCTCGGAAGAGGGAAGCGCCTAATTGCGGGTTGGTGCACGCTGCTGGGAAATAGCGTTTGGCTCTGGGCCAGCCCGAGGCAGGGAGGTGGCAAAGCTGCCTTTGATGCCTTGGCTCCTATTGAGTGGTTTCTCGTGGAGGAGTGGCCCCGTAGGCAGAGCTATGACAAGGCTCTTCTGACAAGCTGTTCCCGTTCCCGCTCACCGTGGATGTGACAGCCCACCTGCTCTCCGCTGCGCTGGAATATCAGCCAGCGCTGGCGCCGGAGCTCTGGTTTTTTCAGACCGCAATGGGTAATTTTTAATCCCTCTATTCAGAGGGTTTCAAAGAACAGGAGGGGAAAGCATACGGCATATGCTCACCTCAGCTCCCGAGGGGCACGGGGCAGTGTGTCCCAGCAGCTGCTGGGGTAATCCTTGTCCTTCTGCCCATGTTCACGTCTGAAAGGAGGGCTCAGAGTGCCTGGACATCACCCCATAAGCACGTGGGCTCCACCAACTAGGCAGGGCTAGGGGGTAAGGTCTATTCCTCCGCTCTGCGGTTCAACAGGGTCACGGACAGTGCAGAGGGACTGGACGAGTGACTCCATCCTCTCCTGCATATCCTCTAGGCAGACTGCAGTGTCACTGGGGGCACCTGGAAAAAATTTATCCCACAACAGTGAGACTGGAGGAGAGGTTTTTGGGGTAAGGGTGCTTCAGGCATTTGGCAGTTGGATTCATCTTTACCCAAAGAGGGTCTGTGTGAGATCTGGTCTGGATGCAGCTGTGACCTCAAAGCACATGAGAACCTCAGCAGACTGCATTGCTCAGCCACCAGATACCTTCCTCCTGGGTTCCTGTGCCACCCGATGTCACCCCGTGTCACCAAATCTCCAGCACATCCTGTCTTGTCCTGTCATTGCTCATTATGGTTGGACTCGATGATCCGGTGGGTCTCTTCCAACCTGGTTGTTCTATGATTCTATGATTTTCCTGGCCCCCATCCTGACCCTTCTCCAGCCAACAGGAATGGTGTCAGTGGCATCAGTGGAACCAGCATCTCCTCTTCTCCTTGTATTTTCCCTCTCCTGCATCCCCTCCTGCCTGCTCTGATCTCGTTCTCGCTGCATCGCCTGCTCTGGGCACCATCTGGTGAGTTTTAGGCTGTCTTATCTCACCAACTGTCGTTTGTCCTGGCTGTGGTGTAAACGTGCTTGCGTTTTGCATCAAAGGACCCCTAAACCATTCGCTTTGTGGCCCAGCCGGCCTGTCGGAGAGGAGCCAAGCAGTTGGCACTCAATAAGCAAGGAGCATTAATAAAAGCATTACAGTGAGGTTAGTGCCTCATTAAAGTCATGCTAACGAACCGGCTGCTTTCCAGAAGTATGAAATTTTAACTAACACTTCCTCCTTCTAATTTTATGTGTAATTAAATCTTTCTAGGGAGGCAATATGCAGTTCTCTGGGCTGCTGGAGTGTAAGCAAAGCCAAATGCAGAGGAGCTGCTCTGGAAATGCACCGGTGCTCTTGGGAGCAGGCTCCAGCCCCATCCTGCACCCTCATCGTACACGGTGTAAAAATACAGCACAGCCAGAGTGTGCGGTGATGAGAGGGTCCTGGAGCTCACTGTAAGCACCAGTACCAGGGGATGTGGATGTGCTGGATCAGGAGTCTGCCTGGACCCATCCACTGTGGGTTTGATCAGTGTGGGACGGAGGCAGGCTCAGCACCCTGTGAGCTGTGCTCCAGCTCTGCCCCATGCTCCCAGCCTTGGCTGCAGCCTGCACGTCCAGGTTAGAGCAGCCAAAAGCAAGCAGGCTGGCGTGGCTCTGGCCCCAGGGTGCAGGCAGTGCCATTCATCATGGTTCTTTGCTGCTCCCCAAGCAGCATCTGAGCTTTGCTGGGTGGAGATCACTGAGTTTGGGGGACTGATGCATCTTGGCCGAGTCTCTCAGATGGGAAGCAGCAGGGATTTGTACTGGGTAGGGGGGGTTCGCTCTGGGCCCTCTGCCAGCCTCCTCTAGCACCCTTAGGACTGGCTCCAGGTGGTTCTCCTGGCTCCCCGTGCAGCCTCCTGGGCTGTGGTAGCTCAGCACCCGCTGCGGCAGACACCCAACTGCCCACCCAGCCCTGCAGATCCATTGTAAAGCGTATTAATTCTTCCCCATGCTGAGGAATAGCCACGCTCTCGGGAAGATTTGGCAGCGGCGGCGAGGAAAGCAGCTGCTCTCAGACTCACAGCCCCTTTTTTTATTTCATTTGCCTGGTTTTAGCAGTGTGGGATGGGTACATGAGCAACGGGACTGCCGGGCACGCAGCCACCCGGGCATCTCTCTGGCTGGACAGCTGAAGCTGCTGCCTTCCCTGCTTATGTGTGAGAATAATGTCTTCTCTCTGCTGGTTCCATCAGGTTTTTATTCTTCAGCCCTATTTGAAGCAAAGCCAGGGGTTTCATTGTGAAATGATGGTGTTTGATGGATGAATCCCTTTCTTTTACGTTGTGTGATGGCTTGTCTGCAGGGCAAATCTGGTATTTTTAAAGATATGTGCCACTTTCTTAGACGGAAACAACCAGTCCCACTGTCCTTTGCTACGATTAGCAGCCTATTTGGAGGGTCTTTCAAGGGGAGAGGCTGTTGTTAGAAGGAACTTGGTGTTACGCTGCTCTTACTTTCAACTTGTCGCAGACTGACCTGGAACTTGATGTAGCTACAGGCTTGTGCTGAGGCTGTTTTCTTCCTAAAGCTTATGGGCTAGAGAGCTACCACTTGGCTTTGGGGTGTGTGGCTGGGGGCTGGCAGCATCTCAGGGAGGGGTGACCACAGCCTGGGGGAATTCACATCTCACTGCAAAATTTCCTCTTCGTTTCAGGCGTTATGGTACGGGTTTTCTTCATGAAAAGGCCCAGCTCTGAGACAATGACTATCCTCGCTGCAGTGTAATTAATAGAGTGTCCAGGGGCAAAGGTAAAGCCAAAGTACATAAGCAAATGTTTGCAGGAATCGGGAACTTATTCAGGCATAAATCAGGTAGCTCCAGCCAACAATAGAATTACCTAAGTATAAAATCCCATATAAGCCAGTAAGATCAGCTCCAAACCTGCTATGAATTTGGTTGTTGTTTCCATGCCAAGAATATATCACTTCTAACTGCTGCAGTCAGGTCTGGTCCCTTTTATTATTTTTTTTTAAAGTGCTTTTGGGCACATTTATTTCCTCTCACCAGCCAGAGACGCACAGAGCCTGACCCTCCTTTCCCTGGGCATGCCCCAGCCTGCTCTGGCTATAATAAGTTGTCTCTAGCCGGGGATATTTTTTTTCCTTGCCGTTTCTGTTAGTGCATTCGGTAAACAAAGGGACAGCAGTGACGATCCAAAACCGGTTTCGTGTTTGCCTGGGAACAGAGTCAACTATTTGTTGGGGGTTTTGTTGTAGGGTTTTTTTGGGGGTTATTTTTTTGTTGTTGTTTTTTAACTGATGACCGTTTAAATGGCTACTGGAGCTGCGGTGCAGCACATACTGGTGTTCCAGGATTCGTTACCAGGTGACACTGGGCAGTCAGAGACAAGAACAGGGAACCCAAAGGTCCAGGGCACAGTGGTCCCTCCTGATCCTCCTGGAGGATGTGAAAATAGCCTGCAGAGTTTTCCTGGTCATTGCACATGCCTCATTTTCCCCAGTTCTCAGCACGCTGTTTCGAGAACGTGCCCCACGAGAAGCAGACTGATGGTGTTTGCACCCAGTTGAGCCAGGAAGAGACCAGTTATTGTAAATGAGCTTGGGCAAAATATCTGGGAGAAAGAAGGCAGGGAGAGATGGTAGAGAAGGAGGCTCTTTTAGCTTGAGGGTAAATTTTATCGTCCTCTCCATCCAAGTGCAGCAGCAGCAGGGCAGGCAGTGAAGGTGGCTCCTGGAGTGATCTCTTCCTAGCAGACATCAGAAGCGTCCCAGCTCCTATTCCCATCCCTGCACGTCACTCCTGTTGCAGCTCATGAAATAGAGCTCCAAAAGCCTGCACAGAGCCTCCCCTGCCCCGTTCCACTGGGCCACACTAGCCCCCAGGAGAGAGCTGTGAGGAACAGGTATGCAGTTTCCAAGTGACATTTAGGCTCTTAAATTATTTTTGAAAATGCCCAGAGGGTCCTAATTTATGTGCTGCAGAAAAAATACTGCCTGTGAACTCCTAGTGGGGGGTGGAGGGGAGGGCTATGGGCTTTGCCTTCTCACTCTTGTGTCTTGAAGCAGAAGCAAAATCCACCAGGCAGCTGTAATTGCCGTTCCCACCATCACGTTTTCCTTGTGGCTTACCCCTGCCGTAATCACGGCTCGATATCTCGTGTGCATCTGAAATGGGAGCCCTGCTCTAGCACCACGAAGGGGCTGGCTGGCTGGCAAAGAAAATAAATCACCCTGAGCTGACGTCCCTCAGGAGCCTTTCTTTCAATAGCCCGCAGAAATGAAGAAGTGCTGGGGGGAAGCCAGGCGTGACTCGCCAACAGCCACGCTGGAGCTCACCCAGGTGCCTGCATGGGCAGGGGCTGCAGGGGCTGCCTATGTGCTCTGTGATGTGTCCTGGCCGGGGCATCCGAGCGTTGAGCTTGGCTGCTGGTGCTCCTGTTCCAGCAGAGCGTCTCCCTGGATGGGTCTGAAACAGCCTCCTCTCTCTCCTTGGGGCTGTTTTATGGGATGTTTTGCAGTCCCACAAGGATTTCCACTTACACCATCCAGCATGTGAACAGGCTGGGAGGGCAGTTCTGCACTGCTGCCCTTCTCAAGTTTTCTGATGTTCAGTTTTATTCAACTGTGGAGCAAACTGGGGGGGTGAAGGTTGCCCGCTTGGGCATTAATGAAGCAGCTCAATGTCACCTGCCAGTGCCCGGCGGAGGGGCTGGCAGAATCACTGAGATTTCCATGTACAGGAGGAGAGTTTTGTGGTCAAGCTATACAAGTAGAGGAAACAGCGTCACAACCTGAGGTTGGAAACAGCCAGTAGACAGAAGGTGGGTCAGGGGAGCTTAGGGATACACGGTGTTTGCTGTAAACCCGAGCCATAAAAGCTGCTTTTCAAATGTGTTCTCAAGCCCAAAGGTGGTTCTGCCAAGCCGCCCTGCAGGAAAACCCTGACCTGAGTTCTGCTCTTTCGGGTGAGGATAAACAGCCCTGGAGCACAATGAAAGGAGAGGTGGCCTTGTGTCTAACCTGCTACTGCCCACCAAAACAAGTCCCAGATCCAAAGAGGCGAAGAAAAAAATCACACAAGAGAATTTCTCCTGAGTTCAACCTCACACTTCACTGCAGTACTTTGCTATGGAAAAATAAGCAGCCCGGGTCTGTTGAATCTCAAACGTTATATGAAGCATTTACTGCTCTGGTCTCCAGGGCAGAGTCATCTTTGTGCTGTCAGCCAGGCTCAGACGGTGGGACTGGATGGTTGGGAGCAGCATCTCCCCATGCTGGGATGCAGCGGGCTGGAGGAGGGATGCGTGACCTCCTGCCTGGAGTTATGGGAAGGCCAGAGCAATTCACTGGCTTCAGGGAACTGGCCAGAAAGGGCAAGGACCTGGTGCAGAGGAAGGATCTTCCATGGTGCAAAAGTTTCAGGAGGTTTGGCCTATAGTTCCCATTATATAAAAATGCCTGATTTCATTGTGTCTAAAAGAATGAGAGATGGAGGGATGATAGTTTCTGACTGACTGCAGATTGACTTTTTTAATTGTTTACCCACAATGTGACGTTATCCAAAGGATAATCTAACTCCTACAGAAACTCATTTTAAAATTAGTAACTAACATCTTTTTCAGGTACTGCCAAAGAGGGGTGGTTCAGTATTGCTGGGACTTCCCTTCTTCCCTATCTCTCTGCCAAAATACAACATCCTGATACAATTAATGGAGCATTTGGCGTCTGATGGCATTTGCTTCCACCTAGTTTAACTTGAAAGCCGTCCTGCTGCCTCACAGAGCTACATGAAGGTATGTAATCTTTACTCCTCCACATTCTCCCTCCCAGAAGGAGGATGGGAACTGGAAAATTCCTCCAGTGCCTCACTAAAAGGCAATAGAAGCCTGCACAAAACATCTCTGGCAATGGGCTATTGCAGCACTTTGGTCTGCTTGCTGGGCTGAAAATCGTGCCCTCAACCACTGCAGCAGCTCTCTGGAAACACTCTGCAATGAAATCCATTTAAACAGCAATAGCAGAACCATTGGAATAATTTATACATCCGAACTAGCAAAGGTGTTAATCTGTTTTAGCTGCCAAATAAAATCTGGTGAAACTTCTAGAGGCTTTGTTTGGTTTTCCTGCACATAAACAGACTCTGGGGTCTTTGCCTTGTGCTTGCGTATTGCTGCGTGGAGGAGAAACTTTGGCACAGCGACCACTTCTGCTAAGAATAAGGAAAGTCAGTGTTTGATCCTGCTGTCAACAGGCTTCAGCTTGGAGAGAAACCTTCACTAATCAGCTTGTTTGTAGCATTTTTACGGCAAAATAAAAGATGCCTGGAATTATTTGTTGGTCACCAAGACAATGTTCTACAGCTGACATGTCCCAGGAGCCCTTTACAAAGTCTTGATTGACAAAAATGCTGAAAACTTNAAGGTGTTAATCTGTTTTAGCTGCCAAATAAAATCTGGTGAAACTTCTAGAGGCTTTGTTTGGTTTTCCTGCACATAAACAGACTCTGGGGTCTTTGCCTTGTGCTTGCGTATTGCTGCGTGGAGGAGAAACACTGGCACAGCGACCACTTCTGCTAAGAATAAGGAAAGTCAGTGTTTGATCCTGCTGTCAACAGGCTTCAGCTTGGAGAGAAACCTTCACTAATCAGCTTGTTTGTAGCATTTTTACGGCAAAATAAAAGATGCCTGGAATTAGTTATTGGTCACCAACCTAACATTCTACTGCTGAAATCTTCCAGGAGCCCTTTACAAAGTCTTGATTGACAAAAATGCTGAAAACTTTTAAGGGGCTGGGATGGGAGAGAGATGGAGGTGGAGGTGGAGATGAGATGGAGCCTCCTCCTTCAGGGGTCACCCAAGGCTGAAGAGGGGCAGAAGCTCATTTGTTAGGCAAATGTCTGCTTGTGCCTGGCCTAGGCAGTGGAAAGCTCTTGAATTATTTTAAGCAGAGGACAAAAGTTCTTTCCCTCCCCCTATCATCTTGGATCCTTGTGAAAACAAAACAAACCAGAAACCTCTGTGTGAACCATCTGACAATGATCAGCACTTAGCTTTCCTGGCAAGCGCAGGGTGGCCAGGCGTGCACAGGCACATGGAAATAGAACAATTAAGGAAAAAAAAAAAACAAACCTGTATTGGAAGCAGCTGGGCTTTATTTTTTTCTCGATTATAGCACTAAATAATTATCTTCCACCCTTTTCTCCTTTAGCTTNCAGCTTTGCATCAGCAGATGTGCATTTCACAGCTGCTAAGAAAACCCTGTCAGCATTCACGCAGTGTCATGGGGTGCCAAGGGGCCAAAGCGGAGCCTTTCCATGCGTGGGCTGCAGGATGCTGTTCCCACAGGGAGAGCGGCTGAACCTGTGCCATGTGCCCCTGGAGCAGCGGCTGCACGGGGGAGTGATGCTGCCTGTACTCCACCCACTGGGAACCACAGCAAAACCTGTTTTCCAGACAGATTGCAGCTCACCACACAGTGGTTTTCCCCTGAAGGTGACACTGGGACATGCTCCTTTCATCAGGGCTGTGTCTGCGCTGCAAATTCTCCATCGCAATTCCTCACAGCTTAAGAGCAGTTTCTCTTACGAGCATTTTTGAAATTGTTAGAAAAGAACTGTGTGGGCATCGCAATGTTTGTTTTCGCTGATGACTATTTTTAATCTTGTTTTTCATTTGAAAAAAGAAAAAAAAGGATCAAGATGGATATGAATTGAAACGGCGCCTTTAAGTACAGCGTGCTAATAGCTGCACAAACCACAAAATTAGGGAGAGTAGAGTGTGTGCCTGAAATCTGTGAAAGGCTGAAGCCTTTTATGATACTCGCTTGGCAGCAAGTGCCAAGAGTCCAGGGACCAAGGCCAGGGCGCTGCTCAGGCAGCTGGCACCAGAGAGGTTAAAGAAGTGGGATTGCCCTGTGAGAAGGGAGCTGGAGCTGAGCAGGCCTTTCCAGGAGAGGATGCTTAATTCGGCTCCCTCAGCCTTCCCCGTGGCACTTGGCCTCAGCACAGAGCAGCCCCTTGGCTCTGGGCAGCGCAGGGAGCATCGAAGGCAGCAAGAGAGATGTTCAGCTTGCTAATAACTGCACAAACCACAAAATGAGGGAGAGTAGAGTGTGTGCCTGAAATCAGGAACAGCTCTGCACATGACCCGCTTTGTTTTCTAGAAACTGAGCCTTCCCCTGGGGATGCTCATGCCTGAAACTGAGGAGGGAAGAGGGGGGATGCTGGCACATGGGAAAAGCGGTGGCATGGACCCTGGCAAATGTCACTCTGAGTTATTTTAAGATTTTTTTTAATCTTGCTGCCCTCTGACAAGAATGTGCTTTGGAGCAGAGCTTATCATGTACAGTTTGGTACATGGGGGGGGCCGGTGAGGGGGTGACGAAGATGATCCCTGTGAGCCAGGGACAGGCCGTGCACAGCAGGGGAGCCGGTGGTGCAGCCGTGGTGGGTGCTGCCAGCACAGCCACCAGCACGTGCTGCAGGAGACGGGCATGAGTGGGCAGGGGCCTGAACTAGCCAGCCCCTCGGGCAGGTCTCCAAAAGGGCAGAGGAAAACAGGGCTCTGTCAGAGCCAAATGCCATCCTAGGTCTCAACCAGGGGAGTGCCAGGTTCTGCTCTACTCTGAACTTCCCGACATCACCCTGCCATGGGCTGGCCAAGGACAGACCTTGGCTCGGACCTTCCCTATCTCCAATTTCTAAACTTTGGATCATCCTAAACAGGGTAATTTATCAGATGAAAGATGTTGTCTGCTCTAACCACCCTTTCCCATAGTTATGCCTCAGCAAGCATCGCGTGCAGAGGCAAGATGAGGTGGCCACGGTGCGTGCCCTGTGGTTGCCACCACCAGCAGCTCCCACTGGTTCCTGAGGGCAGGCAAGGGGGTAATGGGTTTGGGGGAGGCTGCAGATAAAAACTCCTCATTACCGAGGTGAGAGCAACTCTGCAAACACTCAAACCGGCAACGCCAACCCCCTGCGGCTGCTGGGCTGGAGTTCTGGTGAGTTATCACCCTCGCCCTCTTGGCTGCTGGGGCTGGAGATTACAGAGCTGCTCCTTATCAGCCGCCAGCCCCGCACCCAGCCCCGCACCCGCGGGTCTCCTCTTTCGGTCTTACTCACCAGAGAAATGAGTAAGCCTGTTGTAACCGTCATGCTGCGATGCTCTCGGGCAGCGGGCTTGGGCTGCTCTTGGTTGGGTTGGCCTTTTTTTTTTTTTTTTAAGTGTCTCAGCACAGAAACTCATAACAACCAGGACACGTTGCAGACACCCGTGGGAGCCAGGGCAGTGCAAATGACACATTGTGGAGCTCAGTGCCTTCCACGTCTAATGGGAATGGGAAGAAGAAATGCTGCATGTGTCTGTGCTTGCGTTTGCAAGCGAGGGAGAGGGAAATCCAGGGTTCTCCCTGCGCTGACACTACGGCAACGCCTTACTGACACAAAGACCCCCATAGCTGCCCCCAAACCTGTGCACAAAGCTCTTGGTTCAGTCTCTGAGCCCAGACCCAACTCCTGTGTGCACCCAACCATCCATTCATCCCTCCATCTCAGCCCCTCCAGCCTCCTCTCAGGATGTTCTGCACAGCGACTATTTCTGGCAGTTCAGATGGCAGCTACAAGAAAACATTCATGCACTCTTCATCTTTACTGGGCGCATGACCCAGCCAATGCCAACGGTATAAATATTTGTATTCAATTTCTTACTTTTCCTGCAGTCTCTGTCTCAGCTGGCGGCTGCTCTGGGGCTCAGGCTGTTCCCCTGCCTGTAGGGAAAGGGGACAGGGCAGGCAGCTGGCAGTATGTGGCAGAATTTACCCAACTTGATGGGAATTTTTTTTTTTTTTTCCATTCAAGCCTTTGCAGAGCTGCTGCCAGGACTGGAGCTTTCATCCAGCCTGCAGATGCCCTAAATATTTGTGTTCTGGACTGAGGCTGAAGAAGTGCTCTTGGTCAGCTGACTTCTGGACTGAGCATATCGAGGCTGAAGAAGTCCTCGTGGCCACCTGATTGAAGAGAGCCTACAGGACTGTGGAGAGAAAGACACCCACAAGCAAAGTGCCTGAGCGGTGGATAAGAAGATGGGGAAGATTGCTGGGTGCTGCCCAGCCCAGGGCTCCCTACAGCGGGAGCCAAGTATGACCCCAGGCCATACACGCACATCCCCCAGCCATGGATTTTGCTCCATCACCTATGGTCTCAGCACCTATAAACCCGTCCTACCTCCATTAAATCAGTTGTATTATATTGCTACTACGTTAAGCTCTTATTTTAAATTAACTTCTAACCTAAACTTCATCTGGCACCTTCAGCATCAGGATATATGAAATAAAAGTTAAATATCAGTAGAAATAAGGCATTTGTATGTATTCTTCAACACACAGAGATAGAAAATGTGTTTGTTCATGCATACATATCTCCAATCAGATTTATATATTCTATAAATAGATGAATATTTCCATACATATAAAATGAATTGAAAACAGGAAAACAAATTAGCTTACCTTACTAAAATGGCATGAAATAAAAACCAGCACACGCTGTTGAAACAGGATTGGATGTGGGATTTAGAGGGTTTTCCTTCTCCCAGTGGCTCACCCTATCATGTTTAGGTTTAAAACCTGCTAATTTTAAAGCCAGCTCCCAGAAAACTAATGGTATGACTGATTGATTGATTAATTGATTGATTGATTGGTTTCACTTTCATTTTGTAAAGCTCCGGCTTTGCTTAATGTCCTAGCATGTAAGCAGCTTGTCTAAACACAACCAGCTGATGCTACTGGAGAAAGCAAATGTCCCTCAGTATCTGCATACACACACTGACCCCCCCCCAAAGTGTTTATGTAGAGGTCGCGATTAAATGGGAACCACTCAGGCATGTTTAGTCTGATTCTAAAAGATCTTGTGAGTGTTGAACATGTAATAAGATGCTTAGTGCTATTTTCAAAATAAGAGATGTTCCCGGCTGAGGGCTGGTTCATCAGTGACCTGCAGTGCCTTTAGCGCCCAGGTTCCCCCTAAAACACTGTAGCACTTTCAGAACAACAGTCTCTGACTTTTCCATCCCTGATGGCTCCATCTCCAGCCCCTCCATCAGCACCACCTGCCTCCCAAGCACAGGCACACAGCTAATAAATCTGAGCCTTTAATTGCCCTCCCCCACAGCAGGGCTTTATCTGATCCCTTGCCCCCCTCCCTGTGCCTTACCAGTCCTCTGTGTTTCCAGGTTTGTGCTGCTGGTGTCATGTAAAAGGATAAAACTGACTTATTTGGCTTTGGGTTTAGGTACGAATCTCCCCGATAGCGTGTTGCACGACCCCACGCAGTGGGTATGACATGGTGAGGCAGCTCCAGCTGGGGCAGGGGGCAGATTTACAAACTCTCTGCTAATATCTCATCCAAGTGTCCACTTCCATGATTACTTATGTAGCTAAAACTGCCAAAAAATTAGGACAAGGGGAACCAAAACATAAATCCCATTGCTAAAGACATCAGTAAAGATGGAGAGGGCTGCTGCCCATGGATGCCTGTGCTGGAACCACTGGAGATGGAGGAGTCACCCCATCACCATTTACAGCTGGTTGCCACTCAGGTCAGACATTGAGCCAGTGTCTTCGGTACCAAAGGGAGATTTATTTATAACCATCCCCCCTTCTGTGAGTTTGGGAAGTTTTCCACAGCTCTCTGGGAGCGCGGCCCGTGGTGCTGGCGCAGCGGTATCAGCAGCCACAGGTCTATCAGGCTGCGCAGAAGCTTTTCCAGGAACTATCTAGTGAAACACATGACGCTGCCCCGGCCGAAGGGCGATATGTGATGGGTCGGGCTCCCAGCGAGTCAGTTGACTTTGTTATTCAAACTATTTTAGTGATGGGTTTTAATCCCAGGCTTAAGTTTTTCTTTTTTTGCTTTTTTCTCCCCTGCCTTTCTTTTTTTTCTCTCTGAACAAGAGAATCTCTACACTGGCAGGATTCAGAGAGGCACAAAGGAGGGAAAAACAAGTTTCAGCCAGAATAGAGGGGGGGAGAGAAAAGAAAAAAAAAAGGGGATGCTGTTAGCATTCTCTGTATGCAAGGGGGTAAAAACATTTTGCTGTGAACTTTATTTTAAAGGGTAAGTGCCAACTGCAGTGCAGTTACTATGCAAATAAATCCTGCACTTGGCCTTTCCCTCTCAACCACAAAATTTAGGTGCTGGGGGCTCATTAGCTGCAGGAGCAGGGCTGCAGGGGCTGCCAGGGCCCTGGTGCCTCCCCATAACCCCCAACATCCCCCGTGCTCTCCACCCTCCCTCCCAGGGATGGGCACCAGCTAGGGATGCCCCAGACCTCGATGGGAACCTGTGGAACTCCCCAGGTGTCCTGGCCAGATAACACACAGCTGCGGGGCGAGCTCTGCAGAGAAGCAGGCTCAGTGCCCCTTATCGTGAGTGGGTTTGGACACCCACTGGGCCCTGTCTCCATGCCAAAGGACACCCCAGGGTGAGGTGGTGCCTGGGAAAGGCAGAAATCTCACCCGAGCAATCCCTTTCCCGCACCAGGCACAGTGCTCTGCAGGCAGCCTGGGATGCGGGACTGTCTCTTGGCTCAGTGCTGGGGGGGGAAAGGTAGGTGATGCCAGGTAGCAGCTGGGCTCATCCAGGCGATGCCCACAGCCCCAGCACTGGTGTTTATGGTGATGCTTCCCTACCGCAGCAGAGGGGCTGCACGTGCTCCACTCCACACAAGCCAAAGCTCACCCTGACAGCCGTGGTGTGACAGCTTCCTATGAAAAAAAGATTTGAATGCGTGATGCAAATGGCTGGGCACGCGGGCACAGCTGCTGGGAGGTGGCCCAGACCTAGTCAGCAGCCAGCACGGCCACACAGATGTGCCCAGGACAAGGTCCAGACCCCACGGCCACTCCCACCCTCAGAACCTGTACCGCACAGATGATGCTGACAGGGCTGACCCACAAAACCATCCAGCCCTCGCTGCTATCTCCCTGCCTCCCTGCGGCTGCACCAAAGCTCTCACAACGGCACCACGACTCAACAACCTGTGCCCACCCCAAGCTTCCATCTCCCCAGAGCAGAGCTGAGCTGCCCAGGCCAAGCGTCCTTCATTTCAGTGCAACTTCAGTCACACAGTGTGGTGAAAGAGGGTGGCTCCATCAAGCAATGCAAGGTAAATGAATCAATAAATAAATATGCCCTCTAACCCAGCCACCTGTCGGGCTCTTCCTACTTTTCCCACCTAGCATCACGCCAAGAAAGCACTTGGGCTCCTTTCTGGGTGGCTGCAGCCTTCCCTCGCCACCTGCCACCACAGCCCCACTTCCACTTGGGAAGCTGGATGGTAGATTTCAATATCATCCTGCCTGAACATAATCTCACAGTTGGGTTTTCACAAGCAGGAATGAGACAGGTTGGGTTGTTGTTTTGATGTGGTTTTTTCTCAAAAATGAGCCTAGAGCAAAAGTGAGGGCAGTCCAGGAACGGTATCTGATAGTGGTGGGCTGGGCGCTGGGCGAAGGAGGCGGGATGCTCAGTGCTGCCTGCACCCTCGCTTCCCAGTAGTTCTGGCCACCTTTCAGGGAACTGCAGTTAGATAAAAGGAAAATCATCACTCCTTTCACTTTAAAATGCACCACACACGCATCTATATTTAAAATGACAAATAAGGCTTTGGAGGCCTTGCTCTTCCTATTGACCTAAGGAGACACAGGTCCTCAGTGAAGACAAAAGCCAATGTCCAGCGGTGCTGGAGCCAGGCAGGAGCACTGCCTGAGGATGGGCACCACAACACAGCTCCTGGCACCATCATCCACCTCCAAAATCCTCCCCTCCCTCCTCCTCCTCAGACTCCTGACAAGGAGAAAGAATTGCTGAATAATCTTCAGTCCCTACAGTACTTCCAGAGCAGGTTCCTCAAGCCAGGCTGTGCTCCTCGCCAGTGCCGTGCTGGATGTGGCGCTTGGCTCTTAGTTCTTTGGCAGCCCCACAGCTGTATTCAGAAACTAATTACTTAAAAAGGAAATAAATGTCACCCAGACGGTTGCAAGCAAAACCCCGGGCAGGATGAAGAGCCCCACCAGAATCTGCATTCTCACACAACAGGAGCAAGGGAGGAATGAACTGTTTCCATTCATTGAGATGGGCTGTTTACTCTGATGCCTACTGATGACATTACACATGCCCACTGTGGGCCTTTAAGTTCACCAGGGCAGCTGATCAGACAGTGCTGAACTGCCTCTGCTTCCATCCCACAGCTCACTCATCCCCCAGGAGGGCTTTAGGCATCATCACCTTCTGAGCAGCAATATGGTGCCAAAGACGCAGGGACCTCCTGGCACCAGATCTGCTGTAACATTCCCAGAGATAAACTATATAACCAGCGCGTTCAAAAAGAATAATTTCATTTCCTTTTAAAAGCTGATATTTACGGTTTGCAATAAGTAAAAAATCCGAGAACCACATTTCTAAAGCAAGTTGGTGAGGGAAAGTTTAATGTGGCTGAGTAAACACAAATGAGGCTCAGGAGGGTGATGTCCCTGCCCATAACCTGCTGGATCAGAGAGCCCTTAACTGGAGCAGGGCTTTAGCAAACAACTCAATTTTGGATGAGTTCAATTAAAAAAAAAAAACAACAAAAGCCAAACCAAACTTCTTCTAACCAAATAACAGAAGGAAAGTGATAGCCTGAGGCTTCTGGGGCAAGATCTGATCTCAGCTGTCCTGGTTTCCACTAGAGCTGCACCAGGACAGCAGCACTTTACTCTCCCTGCTCCACACAGGCTGGGTGGGAGCAAACACCTGGTGCTGGGCACGAGTGTTGGGGACCACACAGCTCTGGCACGACGCTCCAGCAGCTCAGAAAACCCCAAGGTGCCAAGAGCAACATGCGATGTGGGACATGGAGTAACGGTGTGTGGGACACACCGCAAGGGACACCTGTGCCCATGCAAAGAGAGGCTCTTGCCAGGCTCCGCTGCATCACAGGACACGCTCCCCACCCTCCCTGGCGTGTTCACAGGCGAAGGGCCAGCGTAGCCAGATCAGGTCGATTTAAAAGCACTCCAGCCAAGCAAACATGGTACCATACAGTATCCAATAATTTTAAAAGTTAAAATAGTTTATTGCTGTTCTTTGTAGAAATGCACTTAACTTACATCATCAGTTCTCCTCCTTTATTTGGCTGCTGGATTATAGGCATAAAAAGGTCACGTTTACCCATTTGTTCAATGACACAACACCTTTTTCTCTTTGTCTCCACTCACGATATTCTCCTAAGCTTCAGTGGCCAACAGCCCCAAATCTCTCTTACATAAATACTGTAAATGTCTCCATAGGTTGCAGCATTGTAACAAAAAAAAATCTACCAAAGTAGACAAAATGTTCTGTATTCTTGGTTGGTTTTTTGCATTTAAAAATATACCTAAATTTGAGATAATCTTAACAGAGTAACAATTACAATAAGAAAATAGTACAGTGCGTTGACTAAAAGAATATTCTGCTCTCCTTCAAGCCAATATTCCCTTTTGCATGTTGAAGTGATTCAGCAATTACTTAAGAACTTTTACCTACATACAATAATTTAGTAAAATGAGAATTAAACAAGGCAGATACTTACTACTATTCTTCTGTCTGCAATTCACAGCTCATGCGAATAAAATCGCAATAAATATTAAAAAATAGTTTTTCTTTTTTTCTTTTGTTTTTTTTTTTTTTCTTCTGTAAGGCATCTCTGAGTATTACGAAGTTTTTGTACAACCAAAAAAGGGGATTGCTTTTTTTTTTCCACGTTCTCCAAGTACCTCTGTACCTCAATAGTAATTAAGAGGATTGCAGGCTTGATGAGGAGGGGAGGGCTGATGGGGTAGTGCCGGAGAGACGACCAGGGGTGATGGAAGCAGACTGTGATTGTGTGCAAGAATCTGTGGTTTCTCTGTGAAATATTTCCATCACTTTTAGAGCATCTTCAAGACAGTATCTGTTCGGATTGAGGAAAAACAACTTACCAGAAGTTCATTTTCATGAGCACAGTCAGACTGCGAGGGTTCGGGTTTGCCCTTAACACTATAAATAGCTTCGGTATCGATATGCACCTACGTAAAGGGAATAAGGAGTGGGGTAGGGCTTTTTTTCTTGTTTTCTTTTTATATTTTTTTTTTCTGTTGTTGCTTTTCTTGTCCTAGTTGTATCCTTCCACTGTGAAAGATTGTCCTAGGTGTTGAGGGCACGGGCAGGGCCCTTACTGCATGCGGTCGGGCTGCAGCTGTTGGGGCTGGTACTGCACGAAGGCGGTGGCGGGCGCTGCGGGGTTGCTGGCGGTGATGGGAGGCTGGACCGCGCCCGTGTAGCCGTATCCCACAAAGCCGGCAGCAGGGGAGGCAGCGTAGGGGTACTGGTCGTAGGCAGCTGTGGTGTACTGGGAATAGGCTTGGCTA
This sequence comes from Piaya cayana, assembly GCA_013389865.1. NCBI lineage: Eukaryota > Metazoa > Chordata > Aves > Cuculiformes > Coccyzidae > Piaya > Piaya cayana. Next base: position 45,921 of record WAAB01001919.1, read on the forward strand.
GCGGCCGTGTAGTCGATGTAGGGAGAGGTGATGGACTGCACAGGGGTAGGGATCACCACGCTGGGCTGGATGATAGCTTGGGGGTAAACATAGTGAGGCGCGAGTCTGTGGAGGCAAAGGGAGAGAGTCAGCGAGGGGCTGGGCTGCCCCCAGCCTGCAGATCCCTCCTCCTTCCCCCCTCAATTCATGTGCATCAGCCACAGAAACAGTGCTGCCCAGCAGTGCTGCCGCTCAGGGTGGAGGCATGAAAACCAAACCCCCCGCTAGACCCCAAGGGTGGCAGTAGTGCAAGGTGAAGCATTGACTGCAAGAACAGACACAGACCCTGGTCTCCGTGCCTCATATGGCCCATTGCCCAGACTGCTGGTGCCCAAAATAACCTCTGTGGACAACAGCAACATACCCTTGCCTGAGCGCATCTCCATTTCTCCCTATCCACCACTCACCCTGCCTGTCCCTGCAGCCCCACCAGCTCCATATCTTCCAGGTCCACCTGTCCCTGCTCCCTAAATCCTAGTGGAGTCCTCCTGAGGACCCCCAGCCTCTGGGTGCACCTCCCAGCCCCAGGGATATCGGGTCGCTCCTCTGCTCATCCTTTCAGGGTATGTCCCACCAGCAACGACCACTGTCTCCAGGCAGAGCCCAGGACCTGTTATCAGTTACTACACATTTAAGCCCGTGTTTCCATAACACTTAATGTTTAGGGCAATGCTACAGGGTGTTTGTTGTAAAACATAAGATATTGATTTGAGTTTTTTTTACTTCAGCAACCATGCTAGCGGCGCCCAGCCTGGCAGCAATGTTCACATGCCCATGAGGTTTTACATCCAGGCTCTGCAGCAGCCAGTCCCAGTATTTCTTCTGCCCTCTCAATACATAAAAAAAAAAAAAAAAAAAAAAAAAAAAAAAAAAAAAAGTGCTGCTTTTCACCAAACAGCTTGCCCCTGCCTCGAGGTAGCCACACTGCTGAAAGGAATTTAACAATGCTACAGTCAATTAAAGCCCGCAGACCAAATGATCGTGGAGATGATTAATGCAGGATTGGCCACTAATTTGGTAGAAGCTGCTAATGAGTAGGAAAGCAAAAAAAAAAAAACAAAAAAATAAAAAAAAGAAAAAAAAAAAAAAAAAAAAAAAAAAAAAAAAAAAAAGGCAGCAAAATTAAAGACCTGTATTTTCCAGATGGCCCACAAAAAGTCAGGCCTCAAACAAAAGCAAAAAAATGCAAAAATCTGAAGGTCTAAGTCCATCCATCCTTGGGCCAGACCAAAATGAGAAATTGCATGTGCAACTGCAGGGTGCAAACAGCATCTGCCTGCACAGCCCTCAGCAGCAGAGAGCTCCACTGTGGGCAGGCTGGTCAGGTGTGGGGCTTATTTAAAAAATAAGGGTGTGCAGACCCAGCATCAGCAAACAGGACGTGACCACTGAAAAGATCAGAGCCACATGCACCAAAAACTGCACCCTGTGGGCAAGGTCCCTCTGGCCAGTCAGCTGTAGAACCATGTAAGGCACCAGCACAAATCAGAGGCCAACCGAGAGAGAGAGCTCATTCCACCCTGCCCCCAAACCAAACTCATTCTGGCAAATAAAAAAAAAATACGGTAAAACTCCGCAAAGAACTTATGGAGATTCAAATATTTTGGGGCATTTTGTGTGGATGTGTGTGACAGCACATTTTCAAACACAACTACTTCTTCAAGCCTCCCACAGGCTGCTTTTCACAAGAAGCAGGCTTGTACGTGCCTAAACGCTCTCTAAAGCTGAGCTCAGCTGCTCGGGAAGGAGATACCCTGCTCGCTCAACCATCTGATCACCAGGGTCGGAAACTCCAGCAGATTCACCAGGCTGCCCAGCAGTGGGACCCGGTGCTCTAGTGCTTCACAGGGACTGGAGGCTTCACCTGGATGGGTTGTTGGCTGCCCTCATTCCACTGAGTGACCACCCTAGATCTCAGCCACCACATGCAACGTACTGGGGTCCACCTGAGGCAGCCATCCCCCCAATGCAGTTGTTAATGAAGCTGTTCCCATCTGCTCTACAACCAGCACTGGATGGTTCAAGTTGCTCTTCAGGCAGGAGAAAGGCTTCTTGCAAACAAGCGCTCATCTGAACCGAGTTTTCTCTCCTTTTCCCACTCATATATGCACTCATTTTTCTTGAGGCAATTTGCATGATGAGAGAATGTTTGTTCTCCTCCAAGAGAGGAGACTCTGCACAGCAACACTGCCTCCACAGTCAAGGTCCTTAGATCTAACGAGGCCACCCCCAGAGGAGCGCTACCAAGGGGGAGGAAGATGGATGGTGGAAAGCAGCAGCTCCGCCTTTGGCTGATTCAGTGCAGGAACATCTCCAGAGGCCGCAGCCGTTCCCAGTACAGTGCAGAGGGAGACACCTCACAACCCTTCGGTCCGTAAATGCACCATACCCGATATCACCCTGGGACTAACAAGAATGAGACGAGATGGCAGAAATTCACTTTTGGGTTAGATCCGATTTAAACTGAGGCTGGCAGGGCAGAATCAGAGCTAGAGCTTATGGGTCAGTTCAGACCAAAGGCTCCTAATGTCATGCACTCCCATCAGCCAGCAGCAGCAGCCACCTCTTCCAAGAAGCTGGGCCCAGTCCTAACCCAGAAGTTCCTCACACTCGGCCACTGGGGAGTTGTTGTTTCAAACAATGAAGAAGTGCAATACTGTTGTCTTAGACAGCCTAGATCTGGAGAAAAGCTCCGCAGAGGCACCCCCCCAGGCATCGCCCATGCAATCCTTGGGAGCAAACAGGCAGAACCCACACAGTTCTTGCACTACCCAGTCATAAATCAGCCCATTTCCCAGACTGGTGATGGATGCTTGGGCTGCCTGTTGCTTCTCCCTACAAGTGTTCCACTACCTGCTTGATAAAGTTAAACAGACACACACACACACACCAAACACGGCAAAAAAACCAAATGCACAATCCTCATGCTCAGGACTCGCTGAAAAAAACACCCACCAGCAGGAGCAGAGGAGAGGCCTGCGCTCTTTCTGCACACAGGCTTTCAGCCTGCACCTGCAAAAGGGCCAGCAGGACGGTTCAATAGCCTCCAAGCAATCCAGTGTGAGCATCATCCTGTTTGAGCAGCTCTGCAGGTGACCCTCGATGTCCCTTGCTGCCACCCAACTGCTCTTCGGAGCCCGCAGAGCCCACACGGAGGACATGGCCATGTGGTCACCCACTGGGGAGGAGTGCATGCTCCCAACTCATCCCCAAGAAACTCCGCGTGTTGGTTTTCCTTTCATGTGCACAGGTCCTCCGCCGCAGCTCCCACGGAGCGCTCCAGGGAGACGACAAATCCATGACATCCTGCACTACCTTTTTCCTTAGCAAGGGAAAATTCTAGCTCTTCAATGCTACTTCGAATAAAAAGCACCATTAGCTAAGACAACAATAAGTATTCCCAGACTCTGCTTTAAGGAAACACATGCCAGTCCAATACACACACAAGCACACATCACACACCACAGTTCACTGCACTGGAAAAATCACATTCAGCAACTCCAGGAGCTCCTTCTATGTAAAAGGAAAGGTTCTTTCGGTCTGTGGGGTTTTAATAATTTAGGTAGAAATTTCAATCCAGGTATTACGCAGCTCAGACTTCTGAATTAGGTGGACAAATGGCAACTCATCGATCAAAACAAAACACACAATCCAAGGTAAGGTCACTTTGATGACTTGCAGCTACAAACAAAACCAAACCAGTGCACCACGATGAAGTTCTCTGCTGGCTCCATTTAGCACCCACAGACTTTAAAATACACAAATACACAAACATACACTTTTTTCCACCCCCCAGGGAAAAAAAAAAGATCTTTTGGAATTCTTTTTCTAAAAATCATCCAACTCTAATCTGAATTTCTACAGAATGAGTCACATCTGTGTTTTAAGATGCCTTTCCCTTCCTTCCCTCAACAATGGGCCCTGCCAGCCAGAAGAGAACTTCATCTAGAATACAAAATGTGATTATAAAACATCAACCAAGTGATCAGCCATCGCCACCACACATCAAAGTCATCATGTGAACAGCAGATGTACAAGATGCTTACGGCATAATGATTAATTGCGGGCAAAGGCCACAAAACGCAACAAGCATGGTCAAACCTAAGTCTAGAGCCAGTGATGCCTCAGGAAGGACTCGGGAGGTTCGTCGCGGTGCAGGAGGGCAGCCGGGACCACCACACTAGCCCACGTTCCTAACCACGTGGCACAACGCCACGCTGCCCCAGCAGCCAAAATTGGAAGACACAGAACAGAAGAGATGGTTACAGAGCCATTGGCAGAGGAGATGCAGACTGGGCTTCTGCTTTTGCTGTGCAAAAGGCAAAGGGCAGAACAAAAGCAGCGCGGTTTTGGTGCGGTCCTGGGTGGAGATATTTGAATGCAACAGGTGAGGCTGGCGGCTGCCAGCGCCTTCGGGTCCTGGGAGGTGCTGCCTGCCCAAAGAGCAGATTTCTTAAAACCTGCCATTGCTTGGTTCTCCTCCCCACAGCAGCAGGGCAGGGGTGGCTGGCAAGCAGCTGCAGCTCCAAAGGCAGCCAGGAAGAAGAGACCAGCCAGATGGCCACGTGTCCCACTCTCCTTCCCAACAGCAAGGGAGAGGAACAAGATAACGGGGCCCCCTCCCTCATCAGCAGCGCTGTCTGGCAGAGCTCATCCCAGAACTATTGTACATATTTGATTATTTTAAGTCTGATTCACACCTATATAATGTGTTTTATCTCCACCTTCTCACCTCCAGGGCTTTCTACACACGAGCCAGGAGCAGCTTCTGCAAGCTGCACAGGTCAAGGAGAGCAGTGTGGCAGGAGCTCTCAACCTCCTAGAGCTCTGCCAGACTCACTGCGAGCTGGTTTTGCTGCTTCTGGAGAGATGGGAGACAACTGCAACCCTCTGTCTCTGTCAAGTGAGGGACAGCATCACACAAACTCTTGGGAAACAAGGAGAGGCAGGGGGCTGTTGGCATCTTCACAGAGATCAGCACACAAATGCCATGGCTGCAACCAGCCTTTTATTCCTTGGATAATAAAAGAAACAGAGTCCTTTGTGTCTGTGAGTGAAGGCACAAGTTCTGGCATTTGAGCCCAGGAATTTGGCTTCCATTTCCACTAGAGTTGACATGTTAGCTGCTACAAGGACACCCACTCTGCCACAAGACATGATGGCAGGCGGATTCCGTGACCATTCCTAAAGGACATTCCCAAGCGAGCAAGCACTTGCTTTGTGGAGTCACTTCAGGCAAACCTGTGAGGAATGGATGCAGAATCGTAGAACCACCAGGTTGGAAGAGACCCACCGGATCATTGAGTCCAACCATTCCTATCAAACACTAACCCATGTCCCTCAGCACCTCGTCCACCTGTCCCTTAAAACCCTCCAGAGAAGGTGACTCAACCCCCTCCCTGGGCAGCCTCTGCCAGCACCCTAAGACCCTGTGAAAATTTTTTTCCTAATGTCCAGCCTAAATGGTGACAAGTGTCATACAGGCCCCCAGGCTGTAGAAACAGAGGAAATTCAGGCCCTGCTCTTAAATCCAGATACAACAATAAGGAGCTACAGCCTGGAGCATGGCCAGGGCAGTCCTTGCCTGCCAAAAAGGTCTCTTGCTCCATAGAATCATAGAATCACCAGGTTGGAAGAGACCCACCAGATCATCAAGTCCAACCATTCCTATCAAACACTGAATCGACAAGCTCCCAAATCCTGACATGCTCCCTCTAAAGCTGGTTTAAATATGCAGCGAAACGTCAGTGGCTTCTGCCTTATCAGCCAGCTTGAAGTAAGACAGGATGAACTCTGCAGCTCCAGTGCTAGCCCAGTCCTTATCTTTACTAACGCAAACACAAAATGGCAAACCAACCAATCCAATTTCAGCTTATCTTGCAACTAATTTGCTTCTCGATCTTCTACTCATCCTCCTCTGGGGAGATCTTCACAGAAGCCTGTGCAAACAGGTACAGAACTGGGTTTGCTGCTTCCTGCTGGGATCAGACGTGACCCCACTGGTGGCAATCACCAAGGAATAACCTGATATAACAGATTGTTCTGGGCTGGAACCAGGACAAGAGGAAAAGTATCTTGCATGAATCAGTGATAACCTCTGCTGGTTGCTGAGCCCACCAAAACCATTGCTCAAGAAACACAAATGCCAACTTAAGGGCAAAAAAGCAATCTATGATTTTATTCTCCTTTTGACAGGAGAGGTAAAATGTAAAGAACAAGAGGCACCACAGTGGCAGACAAACAACCTCTCATAGCCCAGCAATGTCCTGATTTTACAGTGTTAGTACAGCTCGACTTCACAATGCAACAAACTAAGGGCCTGAAGTAGAGGAAGGTGGATCCTATAAAGCACAAGTGAAAACAAATCCCATATACACCTTCCCCGATAGCTGGTGTAGAGGTATGAGGGGAAAAAATCCAGAAGAAATTTTAAAAAATAAATAAAAATTGCAAACAACACACAAGAGTACATCTCACAAAGACCTAATCCTTTCTCCCAGGTTAACCAAGAGTCCGAGATTAACATTCTGAGCTCCAACGTGAGTTAGCTGGGCTTAACAATTTACACCTTTATCTTCAGCATCTTGTTTCCCCCACGCCCAAAGGAAAAGTGGAAAAAAAAAAAAAATCCCAAACAAAGGTACATTAGGCCAAACCAAAAATAGTTTTGGAGAAGCAGGCTGAAAAACACTCAGGTAGCAGGAGATAACATCTGCCTGAAACCAGAGCCATCTGGCACCAAGGAAAAAGCCACATGGAAGTCTAGCCACAACTAGTCAGGTACCCAGAGAAGGGAAAACCCCTCCCCTTTCGAGTTACCAGCACAGCCAAACCAGACAGAAGGAACAGAAAATGCCTCAGATCAGTGCACTATGGGAGCCTGATTCCTTCAGCATCACTGTAAGGAACCCAGGAGGGTATCAGGTTCATCCTGCCCACACAGGAGGAAAGAGAAGCTCTTGCATATGAAGTCAGGAACTCACAGGAAATTTGCCTTTAACTAAGCCTTCCAATTCTCTTCTGCAATACAGAGAATGAACCAAAGGCTGCAGGAACATCCCCAAAGTCTTCTCAAGTACGTGACAAGTTTTTGCATAATATATATTAAACTGACTATCAACTGGTTCCATTTTTTAACATGCTTACTTTGTTTACACGTGATCCCTTCCACTGACTTTTAATTAAAATCGTCCACACATTTGATCTACCAAACCCCCTTTCTTTGCTAGATGAAGCATTTTGAAGTGGAACGCTATAGCTATGGAAGCAGCAGCGATCTATTTTTGATAAAAGAAAACCGACGCTGATAAAACAAGTAATTTCTCAGCCAATAAAATTTCCATTTCACGAGTTCCAGTGATGTCTGCTGCCAGTTGCGCCTTTGTTGTTCTAAAGCAACTAAGACATCTCTCTCCACACCTTCCCACAAGCCAGAATCCCAACAGGAGCTGCGAGCCTGCCCCCAGCACAGCTTTCCCAGCCCAGAACAGAACCAGCACGACACAGGAGAGCAGAAATTCTTCAAGTTGGCAACAGGGAAATTGCAGGGGACAGCATGATCCTGTTTGCAGGATTTAGAGACCAAGAAATAGGAGACCCGGTTTTAACTTGGAGGTCCAGGACTTTTCATCTTTTGTGATCATAGAGTATATATAGCTCTGGTATGTAGCTTGCTCCCATCTGTGGGGGAACAAGTTCTTCGTGTAAGTCATATTTAGAAGTGACCTAGTGTCCTTGCTACCAAATTATCAGCACAACAACTGTCTGGTTCTCTTGCTGGTGTTGTCAGCTCAGAGGCAGGCCAGCCAGAGCTGCATTTATCGTTCCAATTACTGGGCAAGTGCTTAATACGACAGAGTTGGGGAGCGCTACGCCAAGAGCTGCACAAAGGAAAGACGAGATCAAGCAGAAGCTGGACTGCTCTGAAAATTCAGAAGCGTGCACGAATCTGCCACACTGGGACTAAGCAGCACCCGCCAGATCAGAATAGGAGAATTCTACATCTGCCGCTCCCCAGCTCTGGCAACCAGGGGAAAGGACTTGGGTTTCTGCTGTTAAAGTGGCTGCTCTCAGGCTGCTGAGGATGAAGAGCAAACCCACTGAAGGCAATGGAATTATGCAGAGGACAACACAATTCGAGTCATGTGCTGTAACAAAAAAGCTCAGCCATGCTCTCCATCCCACCCAGGCCTGCGTCCTGCCTGCATTGGAAAGACACACGGCATCCTCTGCCCAGAGCCTGTTCCCTGTAAGAAGTCCAGTACCCTCTTTAGCTCCGCACACCACTGACACCATCAACTGCAAGGTCAATATATCCGATCACACCCTCCTTCTGTCTTGTTCTACAGGCCTAAGCCAGATACAAACCACAAGCGAGTTGTGCCCAAAACTAAAACAAACCACGTAGCAACCCCTTCAGTCCAATATCACCATTTGCCACCTTGAAGCAGACATTCAAGAAAATTCACAAAACCATCTGATCTGCTTATAAATACATCTGCTCTTAGAAATGAGAAAAGGGACCTCTTTCTGACTGCCAGGGACTTGGTCTAGTAGCAGTGACCGTGTCCAAGAACCAGCAGTTGAAGCCATCTGAAAAACAAGATTTTAATATTTTTTGGGAAATCCTCACCTCCCCAAAGCCTTCACGTTATTGGCACAGAATGAACAAGAGGTGCTGGGTGCACCAGCTCCATGGGAGCTGCAGAGCAGGTTGGGGTCCTGCGACGAGACAGCTTTTTGATAAGTGCAGTGATAGGAGGTGGGAGCACGGGATGCCAGCTGACAGAGGCTGAGCAGAGCCAGGCCAGCACGCAAGGTTTTAGAAGCGTAACCGCAGAAAAGATGAAAGTTTGTTTCCTTTTATTTTTAACCCAACAGAGAAGTTTTAAGGATAAACAGCTGCGAGAGAGGGTGGGCTGACACAAAGAGGGACTTTCTTCACTTCCTAACTGCAGCAGCATCGGTGCATGACATTTCAAACTCGAAGTGCTTTAACTCTTTCTGATGCTGCCCAAGACCAAACGTGGGTCAGAGTCAGGGGGCCACCAAAACAAGCAGCTACACAAGGATGGGAAGCAGGATCTCTGAAGCAGCAACATTCAATGTGCCCATACAGAAAGCGCTGGATCCTGATACAAGAGACAGTTATGCGTTTCCAAGAGCTCAGTCACTTAGTCACTGGTAGATCTCCCACACAGATAGCTCCTCCGCTGAGGCACAGCCTCAGGAATGCATCTGCCATATGCTGCTCCCATACCCAGATCAGCAAGCACGACTGCAAAGAGGAGAACCAGGGAATTCCCATTTCCAGCACAGGTTCAAGCCCGTCTCAAGTACTGGAGTCCCAGAGGAGAGGACCAAGATTGGGGCCCCAGGCAGCTCTCCCACATCACTAGGTACTCCTAGTCAAGTGGTCTGCACTGTTGCTCCTAGCAGCTTCCAAGAAGTCCCATATGGTTCTCAAAATCTCTTAAAAGGGACACTGCTGCAGAATAAGAGCTCCATTTGGAGAGAGAGGGGGTCCCCCTTCTCTGATCACATAAGGGCAGCTGCATGGACAGGCACTGCCAGCTGCCTCCAAGCAGAGAGCAGCCTGGAAGATTCAGGCTAAGCCCCCCAGACCTCATGCTGCTTCCCTAAACTCAGAAGGCAGATCTCTGAGTCACCCAACACAGATGCATCCTTTGCCCTGTGTTACTGTTAAGATCTCTGTTTATAACAATCCAGAGACTCCGTGCTGTCTGCTGCATAAGTATCTGCCCTACCAGGGCAGCAGAAGGAAGGAGAGGTTCTTCACGGTTTCTCTTTCTGTTCCGCATACCCCAGGCAACATTTACAGCTGCATTTAGGTGCCTGGGGTGTGATGGGGTGAAGCCTTCAGTTTATAAATAAATCACTAATGTTTGTGTAATTTTCATAGTTTCCATTCATTTCAGGTTTCATGAAAACCTGCGTTTTGTGGCTTCATAGCTGGAACATGACTGGTTGGCTTTCTCTTATTTAACTGCCTACCAGTTAATGGGTTGTTCATTCACTTCTTCCTCACCAAATCCAGCTTGCACACCTAGTACCCAGTGTCCAATAACAATCATTAGGAAACTGCATGCCAACCCCTGAGCACAAACACTTTGCAGAGACAGGAACTGCAGGGAGGAGAACTGGGCAACATCTTATATCGTGGGCAAAGCAGACGAGTCACTGAGCTTCACTGGGGGAAGGTTGGGATCCACTCCACACGGTCCAGAGCAAGTGGACAACAGCAATTTGATGAAGCTTCCAAAAACAGACAGACCCTTCATCAATCCTCAAATCCCAGAGGGCCACAAAAATTGTGGGTTCAAGGGAATGCAAGACTTGAGTCTGGTAGGCTCTTAATTTTCTTGGTCTGCTGATGGGACAAAGAGGGAAACAGCAGCCAAGCTCCATTGCTTGACTGAGAACCTGATGCTTTGCTCAGAAGCCACAGAGCACCTCCAGTTGTGATGCTCAGGCAAACACCTCCACATTTTGCCAAACCCACGTTTTCAGTGATTCTGCTCTAGCAAGGATTGAATGCAGCAGAATTCTTGTTTACTGATGCTTGCAAATACTGATATATAATCCCCTCTTCTCCCCATCCCTCCAGTCTCCTGGTTCCCGTCCCTCGGTAACTGATAAATAATTTATAGTGCTCCCTCCTCTACGTGCTAACTGCAGCTTGGCTGGTTTAATGATGAAACCAAAGCCTAAGAACCGGAACAGTAACTGCCGAGGTCACAAGGAACACGCAGCCTGTTGATCTCCCACCTCTCTGTATGCGAAACCGAAAGCAAATCGTTCAAAAGAAAAACTACGTTTTCCAGAGTCGCAGGCCTGTGGCTTCTGGGTAGGAACAGATTATCTGCAGGAGGAACAGGCATGCACCAGCCCTCCTGCCAACACGAGGAGTTTAACACGCTTCACCATTTTGTTCTTTTCTATTAGCAGGCATGGAAAAAAACCCTTAGCAGGCTGGTCTTGTAGTCAACTTCTCTACAGTTCATATCTCAAAAGTGCCGCTGCTGCCTGCTTCGGGGGCTAAGAAAGCTATTGTAGCTCCCATGCGAGAAAAGCTGTTAAAAAGCAGCATCTTGCCTATGTAGGCTACTGTGGCTCTTCCCCAGAAAAAAAAAAGAAAAGACTCTTCATTTCGTGGCAGCTGTTCTACGAGCCTTTCCAAGAGAGTTGTAACCACTTATAAAAACTGGCATGTTTGAACCGTACACAGCACCCGTATGCTGGGTGTGCACTATTGTGGCAACACAGCCTCTTACATCCATAAATTCATCGGAATGAGATTACCCAGGCAACTGCAGCCATGAGGGCAGAGAAGCAAAAAGTTTCTGGTTTGTTATTAGCAGAGTTTTTTCTTTTAAAAAAAAGAAATCCCTAAAAAAACGTGGGTAAGAGCAGGAAAGAGATGAAGTATTTCTGTCGACAAAGGCCAAAATCCCATCTATTTATATGAGAGTGACACACAAAACAACACAGCAGTGCTCAAAAGCTTTAAAAAAAATGCACCTACTTTCTTAATGCTCTTAGAAAATAATAATAAAAAACCCCCTATCAATATTCACGTTCTGAAACGGTGTAAAAAAAAGAACGGCATCAATCATTAAACAGTTAAATGAAGGCAGTATGACAGTCACTATTGTTCTCATGGAGCACACTTGTCTTTTGCAGAGCAGCTGCCAGATCCTATTAGATGTATAAAAAGGGGACTTTTCTAACCGAGTAGGGATGGTATAAGCTATTGAAAACCGCAGACAAAAGCCCACTTTTGCAGACCATTCAAGCCTTGTATAACATCTGTCTAAAATCAATTTTTGACCTAATGTTACTTTCATTAAGTAACAGACTTTGTTTCCAGCACAATTTGTTTTCTAGGATAAAACTGTATCCTAAGCGTTATTACATGGGAAACGGCACGGAGGAGGCAGAAGATCTTATTTGAGAAACATGAGAATAGAATTTAGTTAATTGTTTTGACACCTTAAGTACTATAATGGAGAAACTATTTTCCATTTATTTGAAATCTCGTGAATTCCTGAAACTGGCAAAGCAACAAGCAAGGCATTGGGTTTATTATGACTAAGATTTACTGAGGATAAAGGAGGATCCATGGGAATTACATTAAAGCTGACAAATGTACAAAACTTCCAAGATCTTCACCAGAAACAAAGTACCCTGAACATTAGCAACAGCTGTTGAAACTGTCCACTCTCGACGGCTGACTTATTCTCACACATTTTAAATAATGAGGAAGTAGATTCACGAATTTGATTTCAAACGGACCGTGAAGAAACACTTCTACTTACCCAAAGGGTCTCTGAATGAAAGCGGGATGTAACTGCTGCACACCTATAGTAAAACCTATAAAAGCAGTCAGAAAAAATATATATTAATCAACATTATCCAGTGTAACATTCAACTCATAACCTACATGGATAATTACACCCTAGATAACATATACATGCATTTAACCTGCCATGTGCATGAGAAAATTCAGAGCCCCATCTAGAAGCAAGTTAATTTTAATATATATACTTGATATGCACGAGGACCAGATGAGAATTCAGATTAAAGACCAGTGTGAAAGCGCTCTGAGAGACAATGGGGCGTAATGTCTTGTTTTGCACTGGATACTGTGGTCATTAAACCAAAGAGCAGAAATGATGAAATGGATTTTAGTGCTGATACTGGTGTAATAAGGAGGATACCAGGACCAGCCATGGAAGAAAAACTGCTTTGACTCAGTTATATGAGTTTAGGTGCATAACAAGTACAAGAAGATTTATCCCAGCTCTAGTGGGAGGCGTCCATGCCCATAGCAGGGGGAGTGGAACTGGATGGGCTTTAAGGTCCCTTCCAACCCAAACTATTCTATGATAAGAGGTAACAAGTGTCCTCAGTCAACAATCACAACGACGAGGGATAAACACGCAGCATCAGATCAGATGAACCCAGCCTGCATAACTCGTTTCCTCGTCTTACAAGTTATTCTAATAGGGAGATAGGGGATCTCCCGGCCGCCTCACCAGTCTGAATGCTCCTTGGTTTTGCTCCCAGATACGCCAGGTTGACGTTTGCTTTCCTGCCATCGATGATGGGGTTGGGGTCTTTGCAGGCTCTCTCGGCCGCGGCTCTGTCCGCCATGGTCACCTGGAACCAAGCGGAGCCTTGTTTGTAGCAACGGCACTTTGTAAACACTCCAGCAACAGGCACTACAAGTTTATTTATTGTTCTATTTCGAACCCGGAGCTGGACTCCTCTCCACACGGGGCTCCCACGGACTCGATAAAGCAGGGGGCTCCCCCCTCGCCCAGTTACTCCCTTGGGCTCACGCCAATGGTTTTCCTTCTTTTCCACCTCCTCTCCCGTCCTCTTCCCAGGAGTCGGAGGACTTTTCATCCCCCGCACCAGCCTTTGTCCTGCACCGGGAACAGCCCCCAGAGCTCTGGTGGCCCTGGACGGGGGGGGGGGTGCGGGGATAGGGGATGCGGGG
>WAAB01001919.1:60266-87770 GCA_013389865.1 Piaya cayana
CCCCCCCCCCGGCAGATGGGGTCCCAGGCGAGCATCCCGACCCCCTGTGCCATGCAGACCCCCGGGGGATTGGGGTCCCCTCAGGACATGCCGACCCTGCTGAGCCCCGCGGGTCCCCAGCAAAAGGGCACCGGGACCACCGTGTGCCAGGCGGGACCCCGGGGAAAGGGGGAACCCTGCGGGTATCCCGACCCCGATGAGCCATGCAGACCCCGCCAGCAAATGGGGTCCCCCGCGAGCATCACGACCCCCTGTGCCATGCAGACCCCTGGGGAACTGGGGTCCCCTGCGGGCATCCCGACCCCGCTGAGCCTCAAGGACCTCGAGCAAACGGTCTCCTATGGGTACCGGGATCCCGATGTGCCATGCGGGACCCTGGGGGACTGGGGTCCCCTCTGGGCATGCCGACCCCGCTGAGCCATGCGGACCCCTGGGGGACTGGGGTCCCCTGCGGACATCCTGACCCTCTGAGCCATGGGGACCACCAGCAAACAGGGTACCCTACGGGCATCAGGGAAACGGGATCCCTCACGAGCATCACAACCCCCTGTGCCATGCAGACCCCCGAGGGATTAGGGTCCCCTGCGGGCATCCTGACCCTGCTGAGCCATGCAGACCCTCCCAGCAAATGGGGTACCCTATGGACACTGGGACCCCTATGTGCCATGCGGACTCTTGGGGAAACGGGATCCCCCGTGAGCACAGTGACCCACTGTGCCATACAGACCCATGGAGAACTGGGGTCCTCTACAGGTATCCCGACCCTGCTGAGCCCCACAGACCCCCAGAAAATGGGGTGCCCTATAAGCATCAGGACCCCTGGGGAATTGGGGTCCCCTGCGGGCATCCGCAACCCTGCTGAGCCCCGAGGACCTCGAGCAAAAGGGGTCTCCTATGGGCAGTGGGACCCCTATGTGCCATACGGACCCCCAGGGAAATGGGGTAACCTGCAGGCACCGGGACCCCCAGGGATACGGGATCCCCCGCAAGCATTGCGACCTTGTGGAGTCCCACGGACCCTCAGCAAACAGGGTCCCCTACAGGCACTGGGACCAAGTCGTGCCATACAGACCCCTGGAGAACTCCCCTCTCCAGGCAGTTCGCAGGGAGCAGCTGCAGGGCCCATGGAGGGGAGGGAATGGGGGCTGCTCGCGCCGAGCCCGCCAAAGAAAACCGCCTCGAAAGGGAGTTTTCCTCACTCCTCCTTCCCTCTTTTCAATTACACAATAATCGCAACAGCGAGGGTTTAATCCCTGGCAGGCTGGGACACAGGAATAAGCCAGGGAGCAGTTTGCCAGCCTTTGTGGCACCTTAGGAGGGTGAGCGAGGGGGGGTCTTGGACCGAGTCGAGGAGGAGGAAGAGCCAGGGGTTTAAACAGCGAAGAGAGATCCAAAAGCATCTGCCTTGAGCAGGTATCTAAGCTTCCTAGTTCCCCACTGGACACACAGAGCCTGCCTCTGCGTTATTCCCATTTCCAGTGATGGTTATTCCCATTTCCAGTGATGATCAGCAACTGGTTCCTCTCCACCATCCCCGTTTTGCACTGTGTTCCCTCTTGGGATGGGAGGAAGGTCATGGAAGGGAGGCTCTGGGATGCTCCTGCCTTTCATCTGATGTGCAGTTTTCAGTTCTGACCCAGGAAAGTCGTGATTTAAAGTTGGGAGTATAGTTACTGCAGTGCACCCTCATATTCAATTCACAGAAATGTCTGTAATGGCATGAAAACAAGAGCTGAAAAGCTGCACAGTGCCTCAAAATCCACCTGTGGGGAACACTCCAATGGGGAAGCCCTTGCAATGCTTTTATTCCTCCCAGCCAACATGGGTTAGAGCTCGAGGTGTGGGAGTGGGGTCCTAGGACACATTTTTCATTCACAGTTTCCATCCTCCAGACCCTCAAGAACCATCCCTGTTGCTTTAGGTTTATCTTCCCTCTACAGGGTCATCATTTGGCAGAGAGAGATTTTTCGCCACATAATAGATGCAGAGATAACATGTTAGCAAAAAAAAAAAAAGCCATTGAAGCTCTAAATTACCATCTACTTTGGCTTCTATGCAGCAGGTTCAGACTCTACAGGCATTTTTCTTTTACAGAGAAAAGCCAGTTGTTTCAAGAGAAAGGAATGTGTTAATGCCTGCGCTCCGTAGTTATTCATTAATATTTTTGTCGCGTTGCTTCCATAGTTCTAAACACCTTATGCTTCATAGAAGAAAAAAAAAAAGAAACCGAGGAAAGTCATTAAGCAATCATAGAATAACCAGGTTGGAAAAGACCTGCTGGATCATCGAGTCCAACCATTCCTATCAAACACTAAACCATGTTCCTCAGCACCGCATCTACCCATCCTTTAAACACCTCCAGGGAAGGTGACTTAACCCCCTCCCTAGGCAGCCTGTTCCAGTGCCTAATGACCCTTTCCATGAAAATCCATTCCAAAAGCAGCAGACTTCAAGACTAGGCCATTTTTCCATCGATTACTATGGAGCTGGGCCAGCAGCCCCCAACATCCCTGCAGCATGAACAGCCCTCTGCAAAAGGGATGGTCATGGGGGAGCCCTTTGTGTTTTCGGCAGTGACGTGTGGATGTGCAGCCACGAGCTGCCCCTGGTCCATCCCAACAGCAAGCCCAGAAAACACCTTTGGGGTCGGAATAGAGCCGGGGCCTCTCCAGCACTGAGTCACAGCCGCCTGTCTGCATGACTTCCACCACAAACTGCACATCAGCTGCTTCCTGGGCTGCCTGAGCGAATGACAACCCAGTTGGCATTCAGTCACCGTCCTTTTACAGAGCTCCATTCTGCTCCAAATGATGGCAAAGATTCAAATCATCCAAACAGACTCCGGCTCTTCTGCAACGCTCATAGAATTCGCAAAATCTACCAGAAGCATCTCAGTTCTCGATGCTTACGGTGGTCAGGGGGAGAAAAACATCACACACTATTTTCCTCTTCAAATGCTAGCCCCACGTCTCTCAAAGGAGGAATCCCAATTCATCTTCTTTCCTAGAGGCCAGAGCAGAAATTCTTTTACAATACAAGAAAGAAATTAGGGCTAAACCTGTTCTTAGTGAGCAGTGCAAACCCCACAGTGCCAGGGGAGTGTGCATTTGTTTGGCCACACCCTGGAAAGCTGGATGGGAAATGAAATCTCCTGTCTCATGGTACAGCTATTGTAAGCACAGGGTCTAATGAGCTGTTACCACAAACACAGTGGTGAAGAGAAGGAGAAGGAGGAGGAGAAGGAGAAGGAGGAGGAGAAGGAGAAGGAGGAGGAGAAGGAGAAGGGGAAGAGAAGGGGAAGAGAAGAGGAAGAAGAAGAAAAGTAGAAGAGGAGAAGAAGAGGAGAGGAGAAGAGAAGGAGAAGAGGAGGAGAAGAGAAGGAGGAGGAGAAAAGGAGGAGGAGAGAAGGAGGAGGAGAGAAGGAGGAGGAGAGAAGGAGGAGGTGAGAAGGAGGAGGTGAGAAGGAGGAGGTGAGAAGGAGGAGGTGAGAAGGAGGAGGAGAGGAGAAGGAGAAGAAGAGAAGGAGAAGAAGAGAAGAAGGAGGAGGAGAGCACAACTTTATATGAATGACTTTTTTTAAAAAAAATCCCTTGTTCTTGGGGTAAGCAGTCATCTTCCCCAAGACACCAACAGATTAAATCCAGCCACCAGATCAAAAGTGCAAGACCTGGCCTGAACTAGTTTGCCAACACCTTCCTGTGCTTTTTTAATGATGACAAGAGTACCTGAGAAGAGCACGTTTCAAGTTTGTCTGGTCCTAGAGAGCGGCTGTAGAGACAAGCGTATCTTGAAGTATGAAGCTGCCTTGAGGAACACTGGACAATGCTTAGTGCAAATCTGAGAGCAGAGTGCAAGGAAAGAGGGGAATGTAGATCTGATACAGGCTATTGGAGGGCTGTATTTAGTTGTCTGGATTTATTAAGACATAACACCACAGTGGCCCATCAATGAGGAGGCTTGGAGAAAAGTCACCTTTAGCAGCAGTGTGCAACCATCCACATTCTTAACATATAGGATTTGTATTGCAAACCAAGAGCATCCTTTCTCATAGAGATTGGGAAGACTATTTTACGGTAATTAAACATAGTTAACTTACTGGTTTTTTACTTACATGTTAATATATCCCTCAAGGCTTCTGCAAAACTGACACACAAAGGCTCCTTCTCGTGGATTTCAGCAGCATTTTCCAAGATGTGAAATGGAGCAAGTGTGTGCAAGCATGCTGGATTGTACTGAAAATCTTAGAGAAGGCAGCGCTACAAGACCAGCCAGGTACAGAAACACAGAGAAGCAGTCCCTGTCTAAGGGAAGAAAACTAGCTTATGGTAGAGGATGTTGTAACTCTAGGGGCACAAGATCAGGACAGAGAAAAGAGGGAAGAGTAGCACATTTATTGCAGGGGGAAAGCTAGACCTGTTCCTCGCCCTCTGCAAAGCCAACATCTCTTTTCTGTTCTTGTCCCTCCTTTGGCAGGGAGGGTAGAATGAATGTTGGGGAAGCTCTGTGGTGCTTTACTTGAGCATTTCCCTTTTTTCCCTCGGTGCCTTTGGGAGAATCACATTGAGACATCCCATGTCTGGGCTGAAAGTCACTGAGGAACCTCATTTCTTACGGAGCTGATGGGCTTTATTTTTCAAATGGAGCAGGGCTTCTGTGGAGCTCTGACCTTTTTCAGTTTCAGCCGCTGCTTAGCCAAGACTTCATTGCTGGAGGGCAGTGCCCTTGGGTTTTGTCATGGATACCCGCTTACTGGTTATTGCAACAACAGTAGATGAAACATCCCTATTAGAAGCTCTGCAGTTAAATATGTTATCTGGAAAGCAAGGGGACTTACTGTGGGAACTGTTTGGTTTGTTAGTTTTACTAATGCTGAGCCTGGATGCCGGCCACCAGCCAGGCTGTGAACAGCAGAGTCGCTGGGAGATCTTGAGGGAAGCTACGTTCAGTGGCATTTGGTTTAGGTTAGAGCAGGAAATTCTGCATCTGGGCCATTTGTCTCAGATTTTTTGCTTTGGTGCCCTACACACCCCATGACCCCACTGATTAACTCAGAGCTGCTGCTGCAGTAAGAATTAGAAAAATAAAAATTCTTCCTCCTCGAGCCACTTGTAAGAAAATAATTGAGTAGAGGATATTCCTAATTAGGACTCCTTGTTTGAATAGGCTTTTGCTGCAGTAGAAGTCTTCCAATAAGGATTATTTCCTCTTCTGAAATATTTCCAACCTGGGGATGAGGAGTGAGCTCTATTTCTTTTGCTGGCTGCGCTGGTTACATAGAAGCAAGACCATCACCTCTTGTGGTCACAGAATGATCTGTATTAATGATGCAAATAATCTGCAGTAAACAAACACAATCCCACACCACAGAAATATGGACATCGGTAGCTCTGGGGCTGAGAGAAGAAACAAATGGGACACCTGACTGGACCACAAACACCTTTTAGAAAGAGAGTGGTGAGAGGAAAGGTCATTAAAAAAAAAAAAACTAGTTCTACTTCTCCAAATGTTCCTGCCCTCCCATTTGACAACCCTCTGCAAAATGCAAGTTGTGTCTCTCTGCAAATTAAGGGCAAACTGAATCATGATAATGCTAACAAGAGTCCCTGAAAAATAAAGCAGCCTAGGGAGAGGAGCTGCAGAGCTCAGAAGTGCTTGGAGGAGGGCAGAGCTGCAAGGCAATCCGTGGATCTCAGTCTGGATGAAAATAAAAGGCATAAAAGGAATAATGGCAAATGAAACAGAGGCTGCGCTGTCACATCGCTCATACACGTGCAGCTAGCAGCAAGGAGAACTTCTATATTCAGGAATGTTGTGCTTTGTTCTTTATACACAGTACATGTCCAGAGCTTGCTGTTTCTCTCCCTTTTCCTCTGGTCTTGCACTTCCCTAGGAATCGAAATCCACTGGACTGTAAAGCAACTTTAAATTCCTGCTGCTGGCTGGTGCCACTGCCAGAGCTTTCTCTGCTGTCTACCAGGAGATGTGTTGTGGCAGTAAGACTCCCTGCAGCTCACACCACCACCGTTTCATGTGAATTTCTCAGAGAAACACTACACTCAGCAGCAGAGGAGTTTGGCAATTTTTCTTCCATGTGCCCTTGCGCGTCGCAAGGGAAGAATGAACCACCCAGAAATACCTTGAACCAGGCAGGACTGAATCTGGTTGCTCTGCTCTTGGGGAATTTCTCTTCCATGATCTATAATGCGTTGTTTATCACAGGTAGCCTCCTGGAAGCTGTGTGTAAATGTCCCAGGCAATCAGAATATACCCCCTCTCAGACCATGCCCGAGCTGGAATGACCACGCACTGGGGATGCAGTGGATGTGGCTGGACCTGCCAGCTGGGGATTGTTCCAGCCTGACCGCAGGGAGCTGGGCTGGCTTTCTGAGCAATGAAAATACTGCCCTTGATTAGGATGGTGGCTTGTTTTCTGGCATTGTTGGCATCTGTACCACATAGTTTTGTCATTATCAGTCCTGTGATGTCTTGGCCTAGAGCAGTGGTAACCCTTTCCTTTCCTGTGACCTTGGGGAACTCTGCTCTTTGGCCCGTTAGCGAATAAACTAGTGAGAAGTGCTGCGATGTCCATACTGCAACTAAATTATGCAACAAATCTATGAAACCCTTTACTAGCTGATTTCCGTTTCTTCTTTACTTCAAGCTCTGCCAGGGGAGGTTTAGGCTGGACATTAGAAAAAAAAAATTCACAGGAAAGGTCGCTGGGCACTGGAACAGGCTGCCCAGGGAGGGGGTTGACTTGCCTTCCCTGGAGGGGTTTAAGGGATGGGTGGACGAGGTGCTGAGGGACATGGTTTAGTGTTTGATAGGAATGGTTGATGTCAGAACAATAAATACGTAGGCAAAAACACTGCCCTTTTCCTCAAGTTTCCCTTTGGTGATGCCATAAAGGAAGATTCTGCAGGAACAGGCTCAGGTATCCCCAAATCTGAAGGGCAGGGCATGGGGAGAAGGGAGAGAAAGATAAAGAGACAAAACTGCCAGTGATCATCTGCTAAACACACCTCCAATAAAGATGCTCTTCCTCTCCTGAACATCTGCACAGAATTTCTGGCTCTTTTTAACAGAAATATTGTCCCAGCTCTCTCAAGCTGAGATTCAATTACTGACCAAAAGGGTTTTCCTCCCTGAAAAAGTTTTTTTAGAGAAAACATTCCATTTGAGTCAACTGCAAAGCTTACATCTCAAAATAGTTCAAGAACTGCTCCCATCATTTCAGTGCTATATTGTAACTTTGGGAAAATATCAATTGTAACTTTATACTTCTGTCGGTATTTTAAAAACTATAAACTACATTTTAAACTGAGTGAGAAATCATTTTATGTTCTTTAAAAGAAGGGGTCAGAAAATTTCAGGCATTTTGAAACAGCATTAAAAAATTATTTTTTTGTTACAAATTTTTTTGTGGAGCTGTTATGTTAAAATTAAATGGTGTTTTCTGATTTAAAAAAAAGAAAACACCAGAAGGTTCCTAACAGTCCCTGCCTAACCTGATAAGGCCACATCCCATGACCTTTTCATTTGATTGCACATGACCCTGGTAGCACAAACTGAGCAGCAACTGCCCATCCACTCCCACAAGGGAACGATTAGGACACAGAAGAACATTGAACAAGATGTCTGGGCTCTAGGATGTGCAACACGGTTGTGTGGGCAAGAAAGACAAACTTAACAGCTAAGGAGAAGTGAATTCAGAGCTGGAACACATCGATAGCACTGAGCCAGACCTCAGGTGGGTCCCTTCTATCCAACTTCCCCACGGGTGAGCATGGCCAGGTCTCACCCATCCGGGTCACCTCTTGAATCTGGTGATGTCCTTTTGCGCAGGTTGTTTATTTTAGACCTCACTAATACACTTTTCTGTCTTGTCACATCCAACAAGATAAACAACTCATCTGCTCTGGTATCACCCTTCCAATTTTTGACACTCTTAGAAGCTGCTTAATGCCTGAGATGAACCCGGCCAAGTGCAGAAAACTGTACAGAAAAAAAACCCCAACCCTGATGATCAGCATGATATATAATTAGCCTTCTTCAAACACTCAAAAACTCTTGAGCCTTCTAGTTACCATGTCTACTCCATTCAGTTACAAGGCAGCGAAGATTTGTTGCAGTAGCTCTGAACAGGGTATTGACACAACTGAACCGTGAAGATATCAAACCCAACATACCAGCAATGGATAGAAAAGCTACACTTATGGAGCCTGGACTACTTAAAAAGAAAAAAACAGTTACCTGGACTGAAAACAGGGCAGATTGGTTCCAGCTTGTACGTGATCCCAGGAGGCCTAGAAATGCAGGACTGTCACAGAGTGCAGGGGTTGAAGCTCGCTCAGGTGATGCCACCCAGTTCCTTAAAGTAAAACATCCACATCCAATCAGCTGGAGCAGCACAGTCCTTGCTGATGGAAGGAGCCATCAAACGCTCAACAGGCAACTGGCAGCAACATGGGGTCCCCAACATCTGCTGAACGTGACAATGTTTTGATAGGAATGGTTGGACTCGATGATCCGGTGGGTCTCTTCCAACCTGGTGATTCTATGATTCTAACTGAACACAGGGAGGCTGCTTCNTATAATTAGCCTTCTTCAAACACTCAAAAACTCTTGAGCCTTCTAGTTACCATGTCTACTCCATTCAGTTACAAGGCAGCGAAGATTTGTTGCAGTAGCTCTGAACAGGGTATTGACACAACTGAACTGTGAAGATATCAAACCCAACATACCAGCAATAGATAGAAAAGCTCCGCTTATGGAGCCTGGACTATTTAAAAAGAAAATAACAGTTACCTGGACTGAAAACTGGGCAGATTGGTTCCAGCTTGTACGTGATCCCAGAAGGCCTAGAATGTGCCTTTTACAAAAAGCTCAGGTTTTGCCACAGAAAGGCAGGACTGAGTGCAGGGGTTGAAGCTCGCTCAGGTGATGCCACCCAGTTCCTTAAAGTAAAACATCCATATCCAATCAGCTGGAGTAGCACATTCCTTATTGATGGAAGGAGCCATCAAACGCTCAACAGGCAACTGGCAGCAACACAGGGTCCCCAACATCTGCTGAACGTGACAACGTTTTGATAGGAATGGTTGGACTCGATGATCCAGTGGGTCTCTTCCAACCTGGTGATTCTATGATTCTAGTTGAACACAGGGAGGCTGCTTCCTGCTAAACCACAGGGACCAGCTAGTACATCATGCTTTTAGTTAGTGGATAAAGACAATAAGAAAATAGTATAAGAAAAGAAGTATAAGACAATAAAGAGGATATATATTACATGCATTCTCAGAAACACCGACCATGGCTGATAGATAGTTGATCTGTATTTTTGAAATAAAGTCAAGCCCGTGAATGAAGTCTATGGATTGCTTGCTACCAAATCAGGAAATCCAGTCCCCTTTTGGATTATGTTTTCCTTTTGCCAGCCTCAGGGACATTTCCATCAACCTACGAGAAGAAAAAAACAATTCCTCTGTCTCCTTTCCAGAAGAGCAGCTTTGACAACACTAGTAAGAGCAAGATAGTCACCAGCAGGTTCTCAGATGACTCTGATAGGAAAGTTACTCTTGGGGAACTTTTCCACGGGCCAAGCCACGTTGAGAATAGTTTGGAGGGTTCAGTCATCTTCTCTTTCACTGCCTCACTGGTGCTGGCAGGACCACCAAAGAAAGGTGCTTAGACGATGAACAGGGTGACCTCAGCCTTTGTGACACAGGTCAGCATTACAGAATGACTCAAAACTGCACCACACAGCCCATGGCTGAACAAAAGCTCAACAGAAGAAGGGTTCAATGAAAAAGGTTTTGCTAAGCTGTTCTCTTTTAACAGACGTTAGCCACCTTTCTGTGTTTTTGTGAAAAGCTGTTTCAGTCCAGTGACTGTGTTCCTGAAATGCTGCACGCTAACGTTTGAAGTCTGAGAGCACTGAGCAGATGTAAAAGCTGTTCTTTACAAACATATAGGTACCGTTCCATAAATTAAACATTAATGCATAAACAACTGATTACGGACTGCAACCCTGCTGCTTCAGACCATGAATGAACATTATGTAGAAAGAGGAGATCTCCCAGGAAGAGTCAGATGTCTGCAGAAAGCAATTACCTGTCAGTAAGCGATATCTGTCCTTTTGAGTCCATATAAATTCCACTCCGTGCCACAGCAGGAGCGTGGCAGAGAGCTGCCCTTCTGAAGAAAAACATAGTGTATTTTAGCTCTGGTTTTAGCTATTTGAGAGTAGTTTGAGCTACCGCATTATTTTTGCACTTTTATTGAATGTAATAGTCAAGGTCTACTTTAAACAAAATGTATCTCCCTTTGCTGTAGATCAGTTCTTGTATTGTAGAGTGGCAGAGAGAGACAAAATTTGAATGTCCACCCTTCTGGGAGATGGCACAACTGTGATTAAATACCTTGGGAGGGTTTGAAGAACCTGAGTTTTATTTCCCAGCGTTCCCTGGAACTGCACGTTATCCCTATCCGGTCCAGCAAACCAAGAAAAGCAGCTTTACTACCCAGTTACATTTAAGAAACAGTGATGTCAGACAGCATTCAGTATCAAACTACAAATCATTTGTTAATATGACATAAAAAGAAGGACTTAACTGACTTGGGTATTGAACATGGAGGTTCCAGCACTTTCCTGTTACTACAAACTCATCTTGGATCTCAGCGTACAAACATTTCAAGTGTATAAAGCAGTTATCGCCTGCAAAAGGTGTACTAGACAGTAAAGGGTGAACTTCCTCTACCCACAGTTAAAAGCATTCCCTTAATCTTTTATCTAGGCCTGCTTTTCAGTGGCACTTGATACAGGAGCCATACGAAACACTTCCTTGAATACATAAAGCCAGAGATTGAGTTACACACGATTCAAGATCGATGCTGCTAGTAAGACAAAAGCTCCTATATTACCTGGCACATGCCTGCTAAATTATTGAAGTGCCTCTTCAAACTGAATAAATTCACTGGATAATTAGTCAACAGAAGAAAACGGTCTCTCTTTACAAAGCCGATGTTGACAGGTATTGGATCTTTTATGCACTGTAACAAAAAGCGTTTGCAGAACTGATGCAACACAAACATTTGGAATTGCTCTGTCAACGTGAAAGCTTTCCCGAGGCACACGGTCCCCTTTGCGACGTTGCCTCAGTCTCCCATTACCTTACAAGAAAATCCTAAACAGCATGAATCCCTTTTACCTAATTTAGCACCGTCCCCATTTCAGAAGCAGGTAAATGATACAAATAAATGCAGGTTTTCTTTGCATTTGAGGAATGAATCTGATCCAACTGAGAGAGCGAGCTGTAAGCCCGACTCCAGCTTCTGCTGCTCCATCGAGTGGGACCTACCCAGAGCTGTGCAGACAGATCACTGTCACTTTTAATTCATAACGCTTGTAGCTGTGACATCCCCGTGTGCCACTCCAGGGGCTGTAGTCTCGGGAGTTTGTTTCCTGCCACAGATTCCTGGGAACACAGGCTACTCCATGTGTACACAGAACATACCACCCAGTGAAAGGGCCAGCATCTGCCTGCTGAAACCACCCCAGGCAGCCAGCTGATGTTACATCATTTATTCTGACCTGGCAAGGGGAGAACAGCAGCAGTTGCCACACTGAAAATGTCTGTCCTGTTGCTGAGAGTTGTCAGATGATCTTGGCGCTGCCTGCACATAAACCTAAACTTACCTGGAAATAGGAACACAGACGGCTTTCAGCTCTTTGAACACGGGCTGCAGGATGGAAAACACAGTTCTACCAGCTCCCGCTCACAGCCTGAGGTGTGCAAAGATGAGATTCTGTCAATGCAGATATCACTGGCTTTATTTCTTTCAAACTACATCTGCCACCCAACACCACGCTGTCTTTTAAGGATCCTTTGCAAATGATGGTGGCACTAAATCATAGCTACAGTTAAATTTCTTTTTTTAACAGGATATCATGCATGGAATGTATGATTAGAATGGCACATGATTTCTACAAGCAGAATCAACGTAGCACAATCTACACGTAGCACAATCCAGAGTTTGCAATACAACTTAACTTAGTATTTCTAATCACCTAGACCCCCTGCAGGTCAGGTCAGATCTTAATACATGGTTTGCTGTATCAATATAACCATCATTTAGATTCAAAAAATCATATACAAGAATACGAGGCACTTAGACAATCCCTGGAGGAAGCAGAGGAGGATGGAGGCATCCCTGACCAGGAGATGGCCACGGGTCTCACTATCTAGACCAGGATGAGTCCAAGTTCCCTGCTTAGGGCTCAGAACTGCTTGGTTTTGTTGACAGTGCTGTGGGTGCTGTTATCCTGCCCTGTTCTCTAACAGGGACATCAACACCACTGGGCTGGCTGGGCGCCTGGGACCTTCAAGGCCAGCAAGGAAGGGAGTTATCAGCCTGGCACCCAAGAATCTCAAGGCCAGGAGGGAGAGGAAGAAGAAATCTGTTTGATTTGTCTGCTTGGTCCACAGGACCTTCAGGGCCTGATAATGAGGGAAAGGGAAGGAATACGTGACCCACTTGTTCACAGAGAATGCCTGCTGGCCTTACAAAACGGTGTTAGTTATACTAACCACATCACCAGCCTCGGGAGCAGGGGCTGTCAGCCACACATGTGCCAGGGACGAACCAGCTACATGGGGTAAATTATCAATTTTAAAGCATTTTTAAATCTCACAATTCAATACTACTTCTCCCTTGCAAAGTTACACTACTAGCCAGCCCAGCTCATATGCTAACTCACTCAACCCCACCCTCATCTAATTCTAAACCCCTTAATTGCCTGCCCATCAAGTGGGCTACCAACACTTTTACACCACCTCGGTTCCCCAAACTCAGGCAGCCGTACAGATGTCTCAGAGCAGCTAAAACTGTGTCACATAGTTTGTTCTAAAAAGGCTTTGGTTTACATTCATGGCTAGGTACAACGTACAGTCCTATAAAATTCAAAAAGTATTTACATCTTGTGCATGTCTTCTGCCATTCTCCGAGTATTTTGGGATGGCTCAGTATTACAAACAACTGTGGCTGGTCTCACAGCAGCTGTGCTGTAGGTTTGCAGAGCATTGCTAGCTCCTCAGAGAGCCTTAGCTGAGCTGAGTGAGCAGCAGCCCATGCTGCAGGGAGAGCCTTTCTTAGGAAGCCACCAATGCTGCCATCGTCTGGCACAACAAATTTACAGCAACAGCTTTAAAATTGTCCAGTTAGAGCATTTCGTGCACGCTGAAACGGCAGCTGTAGGAAATTTTATTAGGGATTTGGGTTTATTCCGAATTTGACCCACTCATTAGTCTGTGTTGCAGCACTAGATGATGATTCTCGCATAGAACTCCATCAAAAACTTCTGAAAGAAATTAGTCTGACCTGACTGCAAACACCGCTTTGCTAGGGAATCTGGAGATTTGAAAACATAACACTGTAAACCTTAAAATTTCATTTTACCCGGGTTCATCTCTACAACAGCAGAAAAGCAAACAAGAAAGAAGTGGCTTCTGTAATCTCAAAGGTCAGATAGTCCAAACCTTTTGAGGCGGGTTTGACACAATTCCTTATGGATAATTGCCCCAATGCCTTGTCTGCAAACAGCACTTAATCATGATCGACTCGAACCAGGCCTCAGCAACAGCTTTGTTGAAATTTTCCACATACACCTAACCCCGTCTCTATCTCCAATCCATACTTCTCTGGAGAACGACTCAAACAAACCTGTTTTCCTAGCCTAGGAGCTAGGCTGGAATACTCACCGATTCAGCTATTGCATTTCATCTGACAGATGGCAAATTAAGATATTCTGCCTGACTGCTTGCCATTGTGCAAACCTGTCCCATTTTCATTCGTGAGAGGCTTTAGCAGGCAAACTTTTTGTCAATGGCTTAGTTTTCTGAAATACACTTCATTAAATCAACACGCAAAACCAGAGACACGTAAGACTAGCGGGACGAAGGTTAGGATAGTTGATGTGAAAATGTGTAGAAAGCGACCCCATTCTGGGGGGGTTAAACCAAGTTACTTTTATTGCAGAAAATTTATCTTTGGCATAAAACCACATATATTGACAGCAAACTTTAAAAAAAATAATGAAAATTGGTAATCTTATAGATCTAGCATTCTATACTTAGCTTTGGATACACACATTAGTATCTAATATTAGACTTAAGGGTTTTTGGACAGGTAACTGCCATAAGAATAGCAAGTTAATGCTTATGCACTTATTTGCATATGAATAAAGCTCTCTCTCCACGCTTGATGCTTGAAGGGATACAGCTGTGTGTATTTTACGAGAACTTCACAATAATTCCAGGGAGGAATAAATTGCCAAAGCGTTCTCTTAACTTGGGTAATGGAAAACAAATTACTTCAAAGTTTGACTCTCTCCTCCCAATTGAATCTATGTAATATGCACCGCAATGTAATGGAAAATCAGCCCTTCTAAAATTAGTTTGAACAATTAATGCGATGACTAAGTACTTCTGAAACCTCACTGGCAGATAAAAAGAAATTGATTCCAACAGGAGAATAAGTACTCAAAGTATTCCTACAGAACTGTATTACCCAACTAGACTCACCAGTGCTGGCTTCATAATGAAAATAGTTTGGCCAAACTTAGTATCCACTTAAGTAGATGAAACTCCATTTCATCCAGTAGAAACACACCTGCTGAACTAGAGGGAATCTATTTTCTCACCACTCATTCACGCTGCTGAGTATTTAAACAAAAATCATAGAATCACAGAAACACCAGGTTGGAGGAGACCCACTGGATCATCAAGTCCAACATTCCCACCAATCTCTAACGCATGCCCCTCAGCACCTCATCCACCCGCACCTTAAACACCTCCAGGGAAGGCGAGTCAACCCCCTCCCTAGCAAAGAAAAAGATTTACTTGTTTTTAAAACAAGAAATAGATGATACATTCCATTCTTCCCCATTTACACCAGTAGAAGTTCTGTACACAGATTAGAAACGGGAGGGTTTTTTTGCTATCAATGACCACAGACACTTAACCTTGAGCTTGCAGCTGCTTGGTGGCATTTATTTGACTGGAAAGCCTGTGAAAATGTGCTAACAATCAAAGAATACAGAATAACAATCACAGCCTTTAAAAAAAATAAAAAAATCAACAAGATCCAAAGAAATATTTGAGCAAATGACCAGCTATTGATGTAACTGCTGGGAACTCTTTCCTATCTTAAAGAAATTTTTATACCATGAATGTGAAACCTAAGCCCGTGTCAAACATAGAAGTAGCAGGAAAACACCTTGAGAAATAAAAGCCAGAAGAGAACATCTCTAAACAGCAGCAGAGTTGTTTCCATGTTTCAAGGGCTTTCCTCAACTATATCAAAACAAGAAATACACATCCAACAGCAACACCATAAAGAGCCTGAAGTTAAGGGACCAGCAGGCTATGAAGTTTGTAGGTAGTTTGGTTCATTTGTATTAAAGACAAACCATCCAGTGTTTGGCTGTTGAGATAGCAAGGAACTCGATTCGTTCTCATAAAACAAAAAGGCCTGTCACACTAGTGCTCTCAGTCCTTTGATGAGAAACCACAGGAATCATTCATAATGAAACAGCAACTGGAAAAAGCATTACATTTCCAGCTCGAGCAGCTGGAGGAAAAGTACTTGACTTTCAGAAAATTTATCTGAGTTACAGTGAAAGGACAAGTCGCTATTGGAAGCGAAGCACAACGCTCTGCCCATGTTATTGTAACAGAACTTCTGAATAGAAAAAAAAAGCGTTTAGTAAAAATTTTATTTGAAATGTAGGATGAACCCATAACCATAAGCAATACAACAGGTGATTTTACAGAGAATTTGTACAGCGTGACAAGTATTTCTATACATGCGCTCCCTTGGTTTTATTTAGTCGTTCTCAAACAAACTATAACAGATAAACAGAAACAATAAGCATTCGCTTCTAAAAAGAAAACTTTGGCATGGATACAACAGGCTAGTTAAAAGTAAACAGTTGTAGATTCAAGTCAGAAAGAGACCCACTTGTTTTGTTTCACAGCACTTTTGAACAGCATGAAACTCACCAGCACTGTTTTCTACTTGACAGAAACATGAGTAATTTTATTTTTTTTTTTTCAGTCCAGAAACTCCAGTTAAGGGACAAAAGTCTCTTCAGAGAGATGCATAAGAACCAATTTCTAACTCTAAAATACGTCAGTTTTAAACCAGTATAGGCAACGAGAATTTTGCACACGTTGGTTTGGTCATGAACAAAATAAATCCTTTCACGGTTTGCCTGCATATCACTTGGCACAAGTGACAATCTCTCCCTTGGGCTGGAATAAGCACGAGTATGGCTGGCTCAGGTCCATTGCTGGAGATTAAGAAAAAAAACTGGAGCAGAATTTGTGCTGTGCCNACTAGAGGGAATCTATTTTCTCACCACTCATTAACGCTGCCGAGTATTTAAACAAAAATCATAGAATCACAGAAACACCAGGTTGGAGGAGACCCACCGGATCATCAAGTCCAACATTCCCACCAATCTCTAACGCATGCCCCTCAGCACCTCATCCACCCGCACCTTAAACACCTCCAGGGAAGGCGAGTCAACCCCCTCCCTAGCAAAGAAAAAGATTTACTTGTTTTTAAAACAAGAAATAGATGATACATTCCATTCTTCCCCATTTACACCAGTAGAAGTTCTGTACACAGATTAGAAACGGGAGGGTTTTTTTGCTATCAATGACCACAGACACTTAACCTTGAGCTTGCAGCTGCTTGGTGGCATTTATTTGACTGGAAAGCCTGTGAAAATGTGCTAACAATCAAAGGTTACAGAATAACAATCACAGCCTTTAAAAAAAATAAAAAAATCAACAAGATCCAAAGAAATGTTTGAGCAAATGACCAGCTATTGATGTAACTGCTGGGAACTCTTTCCTATCTTAAAGAAATTTATATACCATGAATGTGAAACCTAAGCCCGTGTCAAACATAGAAGTAGCAGGAAAACACCTTGAGAAATAAAAGCCAGAAGAGAACATCTCTAAACAGCAGCAGAGTTGTTTCCATGTTTCAAGGGCTTTCCTCAACTATATCAAACAAGAAATACACATCCAACAGCAACACCATAAAGAGCCTGAAGTTAAGGGACCAGCAGGCTATGAAGTTTGTAGGTAGTTTGGTTCATTTGTATTAAAGACAAACCATCCAGTGTTTGGCTGTTGAGATAGCAAGGAACTCGATTCGTTCTCATAAAACAAAAAGGCCTGTCACACTAGTGCTCTCAGTTCTTTGATGAGAAACCACAGGAATCATTCATAATGAAACAGCAACTGGAAAAAGCATTACATTTCCAGCTCGAGCAGCTGGAGGAAAAGTACTTGACTTTCAGAAAACTTATCTGAGTTACAGTGAAAGGACAAGTCGCTATTGGAAGCGAAGCACAACGCTCTGCCCATGTTATTGTAACAGAACTTCTGAATAGAAAAAAAAAGCGTTTAGTAAAAATTTTATTTGAAATGTAGGATGAACCCATAACCATAAGCAATACAACAGGTGATTTTACAGAGAATTTGTACAGCGTGACAAGTATTTCTATACATGCGCTCCCTTGGTTTTATTTAGTCGTTCTCAAACAAACTATAACAGATAAACAGAAACAATAAGCATTCGCTTCTAAAAAGAAAACTTTGGCATGGATACAACAGGCTAGTTAAAAGTAAACAGTTGTAGATTCAAGTCAGAAAGAGACCCACTTGTTTTGTTTCACAGCACTTTTGAACAGCATGAAACTCACCAGCACTGTTTTCTACTTGACAGAAACATGAGTAATTTTATTTTTTTTTTTCAGTCTAGAAACTCCAGTTAAGGGACAAAAGTCTCTTCAGAGAGATGCATAAGAACCAATTTCTAACTCTAAAATACGTCAGTTTTAAACCAGTATAGGCAACGAGAATTTTGCACACGTTGGTTTGGTCATGAACAAAATAAATCCTTTCACGGTTTGCCTGCATATCACTTGGCACAAGTGACAATCTCTCCCTTGGGCTGGAATAAGCACGAGTATGGTTGGCTCAGGTCCATTGCTGGAGATTAAGAAAAAAAACTGGAGCAGAATTTGTGCTGTGCCCGCTTTCTGTCTCAAATTCCTGTCACTGCTCTTGGCCACTTACATACCAAACAAATTCATCCAAAAAAAAAAGTGAGAAAACAATTTGCGAGGCATTTCTTCCAGGCGTACAGTAGACAATACTTCCATTTTTAAAAACCAGAAAGCAATAAAAGAACCCCTGAAGAATAATTAATAGCAAGCCTCCTTCGCGAAGAACTACTTGCAATTCTTCAAGTACTTACAAAAAAATACAGTATTTACACAACTTCTCCAGAACTATAATAATTAACATATTTTAACGTAGTACTAATAAAATAAATCCGTAGTTACAAATGGTTGCACTTCTTAGCAGGAATATCTACCCAGATCTAGATTTTGCTGCGATTTCATTATTGCTGTGGAACAGACAGTGGTTAAGTCACGTGAATATCGGCCTCTTTCTTATACACATTGTTAATATCCAATTTGAAAAAACATCCTCCAGCAAGTCAGGATATATTTAACGCAATTTTTAATTAACTTAATTACATTAACGTAATTTTTACAGTTCCTGCTAAACGTTAGCCATCCAAAGTTGACTGAACCATGGTGCAAGAGGGCACAAATGGCAGAAGAGCAGTGGAGTAAAGGCAGGAATGGCAGAAAAAACAGCAGAGTAACACAAGTCGGACTCATACTCACTACTTCTTATTCCTTGGCTTTAACTCTTCTGCTGCGTTTCGCAGAAAAATGTAGTTTTTCTTTTGCGGATTATAAAATTCATGGCCCTAAGAAGAAAAATAATCTGTTATTTACTCTCTTCAAAGAAGTATCAACGTTACTTTAAAATGTATGAATATTCCATTAGTTTTATGAACATTTAATCTTAAAAAGCCTTTGAGACTAGATAGTGGACAACACCGGTACATTAGAAACAACTTAATGTAACAAGCAATTACAAAAACTGAGCACATAAAGTAAAATTTAAGGAACATTTATCCATTTTTAAGGTATAACAAACTCTTCCTGAAAAAATCTATCACATATCTCTAATCTCTACTTTATAAATGCAGCACAACAGCTCAATGATATTTTTTAAATGTCATTCTAGGCAGAGAAGGTACTAAAACTTTAACAGCCACCCAGATTTACTTTATATTTTCTATCTTTTAAATGAAATAAGCTTAATTTTTTCAAAGTGAAGCCCAGGTTCTACAGCAACTGCAAAAATACCTCTGTTCCGCAACTGCAGATGCAAACATACTATTTTGCATATTGACATTATTTGAATACACACTCCCAACTCAATACACAGGTATTCAAATCAGGGAGAACAGGCATCACTAAAGCTATCGAAGTCCAACACACCTTGAAAACTACAAGCTCGACTTGACAGAAATGGAAATTTAGTTCTTAGAACCTCCTGGTTACAGATCTGGAAGATATCTCGGTATCTATCTACCACTGCAGCCTATCCAAGCATTTGGAGCAGAAGGATTCATCTGACTTAAGTGTCCAACAAAGTTATCTTACTTCATGCAGCATCCAGAAGATCAGATAAAATGCAGCAACTTAAACTCTTTTTCTCTTTTTGCCACACAATCCAGTTAATCTGTGCGATTTCTGCGTTCATTTCAATCATAAGCACAAAGAACATTATCCTCAAATTTCAAAGCACTAATTGTAAAGTCAGACTTTCAATGGAACTCGCTATTCCATTAAAATCAGTTACGCTTTAACCTTGCTAAACACTTCTTAAACTATTAAGGATTGATCTTCCCTGTTACGGCTTGTTGTGATTCTCTTGCACCTGCATGATTTATTGTGAAAAGAAATATATAAATTAAGCGCCACCAGCAAGCTGCACTGAATGGCACTGGCAATTCAGAATGTGGAATTCAAACTGTGGTTTAAGCTTTTATAAGCTTTTTGTTAAAGGTGAAAAGAGAATCTGCCCAAGAAGCGGAGATGTGCATTTCAAAGAGATTTATGGAAGCTGTTAGGGTGCCCTATTGCCCAGGTCACCCCCCACAGCAGAATGGATGTGTGCAACCTGCCTAAATCATATAACTTACACTTTGCTCATCCACAGCTGCAAAACAGCATTGTTTTAATAGCATTGAATTGATAGCATTATCAAAATGAAGCTAAAAAACCAAACAATGCACTGTTTCAGTGTTAAAATTCCATCAGATGACTGACAATCGTAACTTTTCTTGTGTGCATGTGAAATCAGAAAGACTCAGCTACTATTTATAAAGAAGAGTGAAAACCTGGTGTGACAAGGATAGTCTTAATAGTCAACTGCAAGTATAGATGAGTCTAAATGTTTCCTACCTTTGACCAGTCATAACTGGAAGCATAAGCAAATA
This sequence comes from Piaya cayana, assembly GCA_013389865.1. Lineage (NCBI taxonomy): Eukaryota > Metazoa > Chordata > Aves > Cuculiformes > Coccyzidae > Piaya > Piaya cayana. The sequence continues at coordinate 80,712 of WAAB01001919.1, forward strand.
TATTGCCATTATGATTGAAACAACAGGCAGAGATCGGCTGGTCGAGTTGTTCCGATGTCTTTAGCTTTGTTCGCGCATCTTTATCCCAAAAGCTGAATCTACCATCAGATCCTACGGTTGCAAGAGTGCCATGGACAGGGTGAAATGCTATCCCATTGACCTGCAGAAGCACAGAAATACTATGTGAAACTCCACACATATGAACAGCTGAGAGGAACACTCATAAAATATTTACTTCTGAGAGAGTAAATACACAGGAAAGATTTTTTTCATCTAGATATAGTTGGGGTTTTTTTGTCTTTTGTCTTTATGTATGACTATAACTAGTCTTTAAACATACATTTAAGATATCTTTAGGCAAGATAAAAAGTCAAGGAGAACAAACAATTCACAACCAATTTTACATTAAGAGTGTATATTGCCCTCTATAAATAGTCAAGCACTATATGCTGAATACTCACAGCATAGATATCCTGAGGTGCCGAAGTGTTTGTTCCATTGGAGCGATGACATTTAAAAGTGAAATTATCTTTTGCACTGGAAAGGTGAAAAAAAAGTTTTTTTACTTTTCTTGTTGTAATCTAAGCAAAAAAGGATTTTCTATTAAGCGATACTTACGGATTTGGGGGGTTGATATAATGAATAGCTACTCTCCCTTCAATACTTCCAAGGGCAAATCCAGTAGGTTTGTTCACTTTGTCTTTAAAAATAGCAACACAGCGATGCTAAATGTGAAAAAGATACAGAGGATTTTAGACAGAACCCTGAGGGCAAGATTTTCTGAGAGCTGCCTTTTTCCCCCACAGGGACAGAAAACATCACATACATCAATGCAAAGATAAAGCAAAACCACAAACAAGCTCAAGACAGGTCAAATTCTACTGAGAATTTGGGCCACAGTATTCTCATTGCTAAATCTTCATGAAGAGCAGCACAGCCAGAACACGTGCCATACCAAGATAAAATACTTTCCTTTTAAAACACTGTTTTTAACAAAAAAAGGCAAGCCCAGAAATTTAACAATCTGTATAAATACCCTTGTAATAAATATAATCGTTTACCTGGTGTTTAAGTGGAGATTCTATTCTTCTAAATTCAGAAGGTTGATTCTCTAACTGATAAACTATCAAACCTCTTTCTGCAGTGGCCACCGCAGCCATAGGATGAACCTAAATGAGGTTGTAAAATATGTTGGAAGAGACACTTTTGTTAATAGCATGGCAGAGCCTTCTATTTATTGTACAGAAATCCCTGAAGTTAAATGAACTTGACTGTTTTGGGGGGAGAAGAAGGACAAGATAAGAGGAGAAAGAACAAAGTTCATTTGTAGTAATATCTTCAAACAAAATAAATCAGTTCTTCTCTGCCGCTGAGAAATTAAACACATTAAAAATTCTGTTAGCTGACCCTTCCAGAGTCAATCACAATTCTGGTATACAAAGCCATCCAGACATAAGGGTAGGTCAGTTCAAGTGCTGATTTGGTTTGGGGATATTAAAAGGACATTAATCTTGTCCTGTACGATGCAAATAACCATTTTCCAGAGGCCTGAACAAGATCAATTAATGGTTTACTGCTAAAATCACAGAGATCAAATACTAGCAGTCAGTATCTAGCACTAACCTAGAGAAGCCTCAAAGACTTTCAGTTCACCGATACCCGCAGTCATCTAGCTGACGTTAGTTTATGATACAGCACGACTTACCACATCTGCACAGTAACACCTTTCAGGGAGCTGCAACGTCATCATAGGTGTTGGGGAACGAGTATCCCAGAACTGATGGAAAACAGAAATATGAACAAAGTTATGCTTGGAGTTGAGGATGCGCCGTTTAAAGTACTTCACTAAAGACAATCCAGTTGGCAACAAGTTGCTTCATTCCATGCACAGGCTACCAGTACGCTCCGTGTCCACTTGTTCAGGTAAAAATCGTACCTTCAAAGTTTTATCCCAGCTTCCCGTCATCACACAGCTATAATTTGGTGCTTTAATCCAATGGATAGTCTTCACAGGAGCTTCATGCTGAAGGAAAAAGGACACACATAAATTTACTAAGGTAAGAATCCACATTTCACAGAATCACCGGGTTGGAAGAGACCCATCGGATCATCGAGTCCAACCACTCCCACCAAACACTAAACCATGTCCCTCAGGACCTCGTCTACTCGTAACTTAAACACCTCCGGGGAAGGTGAATCAACCACCTCCCTGGGCAGCATATTCCAATGCCTAATGACCCTTTCCGTAAAAAACTTCCTCCTAATCTCTAGCCTAAACCTCCCCTGGCGGAGCTTGAGGCCATTCCCCCTTGTCCTGTCCCCTGACACCTGGGAGAAGAGGCCAGCTCCCTCCTCTCTACAACCTCCCTTCAGGTATTTGTAGAGAGTAATGAGGTCTCCCCTCAGCCTCCTCCTCTCCAGGCTAAACACCCCCAGCTCTCTCAGCCACTCCTCATAAGGCCTGTTCTCCAGCCCCTTCACCAGTTACGTTGCTCTTCTCTGGACTGGTTTATGTTACTCAATTTTTTAGTATCTGCACTTTTTTGCCATTTGAGAAGCATTTCAGAAGCGCTGAACATGAGCTTAATTTGCTAATAAATGTAGCTTTTAATAAGAATAGAAAAAAAACCCCAAACCACCTAATAGCTTGAGGCTCACTGACTTACTTGTGCAATCTGAATAGCTTGATTACTGTTGAGATCCCACATTTTGGCAGTTTTATCACAGGAAGCAGTAAATACTTTACTCCCATCCTAAAAACAACAACAAAAAGCCAAGAACGTAAAATTTGCGAGGCTGATTCTTTTCCAGTAATAGCATAAAATCAACGTAACACACATGGGGATTGTAAGANTAGTATCTGCACTTTTTTGCCATTTGAGAAGCATTTCAGAAGCGCTGAACATGAGCTTAATTTGCTAATAAATGTAGCTTTTAATAAGAATAGAGAAAAAAACTCAAAACACCTAATAGCTTGAGGCTCGTTGACTTACTTGTGCAATCTGAATAGCTTGATTACTGTTGAGATCCCACATTTTGGCAGTTTTATCACAGGAAGCAGTAAATACTTTACTCCCATCCTAAAAACAACAACAAAAAGCCAAGAACGTAAAATTTGCGAGGCTGATTCTTTTCCAGTAATAGCATAAAATCAACGTAACACACATGGGGATTGTAAGACGAAGAAGAATTGCAAAAATGGAAATGTATTTACACCTCTATGTCATGGTGGTGCATCCTGGGATGCCATCAAAACACACATTTCTCTATTCTTGCCTCTTAATGTCTCCTTATCCCTATCCATTAGTAACAAAGATAAGGTGCGAATACACAAAAGCTATTTGCTCAAATACACTGAACAGAGAGACTCAGTATTAAGTTATAAAGATTTTTAAGAGAAAACAACCCAATAGTTAATTTTGCCTCCTATTTTTCCCCTGTACTTTGAAACATTATGCAAACATTTAGCACTGATAACAGCCTTTAAACATTCTGCTAGTCAAATCATGAATAGCTAATTTCAGAGATTATGCACTGCTGCTGTAAACATATTTTTATGGAATTCTATGGGCCCAGCAAAATCTTAGAGAAAATCACATCACACACTGCAAAATATGAACAGCAAGCAATGGAAACAGCTTGAAGTACAGTATCATCTTGTATTCATGTCCGTTCGAAGCTCTCTCTAAATTTTCTTTTAAAACAAAAGATTAAATTATGCGAGATGTTATCTAGCTTTAAATATATTCTTGCTTTTAAACTTAGTTCTCCCCTTTTTAAGCATGTCCTAATAGAATGGACTAACATGGGCATAACCCGTATTTGCAGTAACATCAGTCAATATCACAGCCACGGGCTTCACCTACATGTGGCATTCGTCTCCCTGGAAGCTACATGCCAATTTATTTAGGGTTTCAGTAAAAACTGTTTAATTATTTTTAAACAGTACATACATCACTCCAGCAGGTATCTAGTACGGGTCCTGTATGCATCTGCTGAGCCTTTGGAATAGTCTGTCCATTATCTTGAACTTCCCAGCAGCGAACCTGTAACAGGAGAAGCATATATAGATGTGACATAGAATCATAGAATCAGTAGGTTTGAAAAGACCTCCAGGATCATCAAGTCCAACCATTCCCACCTGCCACTAAACCACGTCCCTGAGCACCTCATCCTCCCATCTTTTAAACAGTTCCAGGGATGGTGACTCAACCCCCTCCCTGGGCAGCCTCTGACACTGCCTGATGACCCTTTCTGTGGAAACTTTTTTTCCGACATCCAGCCTGAACCTCCTGTGGTGCAGCTTGAGGTCATTCCCTCTTGTCCTATTAACACTCAGAACTCTTCTTGAAGATACCAGCCTTAGTTTATCCAACAAAAAGTATGATTATAAACACTAAGCTTCTTTTAGAACTAACGAATCCTCATTTTCCCCCAGTTACCTTCCTTTTACCTGTACAGCCACAATTCAAGCCCACAACTTCCCACTCCACCTCAAAAGGGCCCTACAATCCCATAATACCTCCCAGTGCTCTCCCGGAGAGCCCTTAACTGTCGGCTAGGAAGAAGTTGCCTGCTGCAGGCTACTGGCCAACAGACCAAACAGAACAGTTCAAATATGCACTCACACTTGTCCTCCTCTCCCTGTTTGTATCAGTTGGGACCTCACCCTTCAACCCAAACAAACTTCAATAAGGTTGTAGGAACTTAATCTTTTTGAGACCACACTGTCAAACTAGATGCTTTACCATTGTGTTCATGGTTCTTTCATAGGACAAAGCCTAACAGTCTAAGAAACCGAGCTAAAAACTTAACAAGCAGGGGGAAAAAGAAAATCAAGGTAATAAAAACCTAACAGGGAAAACATTGACTACATATTCCAAGTTGCTGCTTAAACACGCAGGCAGAGGAATTATCTGAAGGTCACAACTGAATTTCTCAGCTGAAACAGCTCAGCTAAGTCAAATTTAGTGTCTCGGCACCAGACATAAATTTTGCAGTTCTAAAACAGCAAGACTTTCAGGTGCCGTGGTGCAAGTCTTTAGGATCACATTTTGCATTTCAGGTACCAACGTCCCCACTTTATTAACCTATGGGACTTACTGTGAGTACTCACATCATTTGCCCACGATCCTGCAATGAGGAAATTACCCGGCAACGTGGGTGGACTGAAGGCTAAACAAGATATGCTGTCATCAGGGGGAGATGTTACCTCAATATCCTATAAAGCACAGAAGACAAGACAAAATCAGCCACGTGAAAACCGTGCAAAGATTCTGTTAATTCTAGGGTGAGTTAGCAGGTGCGGCTGTGCCACATTTGACAGAGCGATGGTCCCCAGAGGGGTAACACAGGTACCTTCATGGGGTTATGGTTGTCTGCAGTCGTACTGCCAAACATGCTGGTGCCTCCCGTGCCAAACCCCGACGTTGATCCAAACAGACTCATTCTGTTCCTAACGAGGAAGAAAAAAGCTCAGAGACCTGCAAAACCCACAAGCACCCCTAGAGTGTCCCAGAGCATCCTTGGGGAGCCCCTTGCGCCCTTAGGACGCCCTCAAACATCCCTGGGGAGCCTCGAGCATCCTCAGGGCGCCCGCGAATCACAAAATCACTAGGTTGGAAAAGACCTCGAGGATCATCGAGTCCAACCATTCCTATCAACCACTTAACCGTGTCCCTGAAACCACGTCCCCCCGCATCCTTGGGGAGCCCCCTGCACCCCTGAGCCCCCGTGGGTGTCTCTCCCCCCCCCGCCTACAGCCTGCCCGGGGCGGCGGAGCCGCCGGGTGGAGGAGGCTGCGCCATGGGTCGCTGTCCCCTCTCCCCGCGGGTGGAACGGCCGGCGCGGGGTCCGGCGCACCCCCGGGGCGCGAGGCGGGGGGCATCGACCCCCTCTCACCTTTTCTAGCGCGCTGTGAGGCGAAGGCGGTGGCTCCAGACAGGCCGCGCCGCACTGCGCAGGCGCTGGGGCGGGGCTAGGGTGGCGCATGCGCGGTGGCCCCGCGGGGCGGGGTTAGGGGGGAGCCTACGCTGGGGTTGCTGTGCTGGAGCGGCCTGAAGAGAAGGGCTTGGGGAGAAGCTTCACGCGAGCCGGCGGTGTCCTGGGCTGCATCCGAAGCAGCGCGGCCAGAGAGGCGAGGGAGGGCATTCTGCCCTCTGCTCCTCTCCCGTGAGACCTCACCTGCAGGATTGTGTCCGGTCCTGGAATCCTGAGCATAAGGAGGGGCTGGAGCTGGTGGAAACGGGTCCGGAGAGGGTTGTGAGGGTGATCCGAGGGCTGCAGCACCTCCCGTGTGAGGACAGGTTGAGAGAGTTGGGGCTGAGCAAGCTGGAGAAGAGAAGGCTGCGAAGAGAACTTACAGCGATCTTCGAGTACCTGAAGGGGCTACAAGAAAGCTGGGGAGGGGCTGCTCACAAAGGCTTGTGGGGATATGATGAGGGGGAATGAGTGTCAACTGGAGAGGGGCAGATTTAGATGAGGCATTAGGAAGAAATTATTCACGATAAGGGTGATGAAACACTGGCCCAGTGATTTCAGAAGGAGACATCTGTTCAGTACAGATCATACTGAACACAAGACATTATCATTTTCAAAGAATTAACAGTGGCTGGGAAAACATTTTGAAGAAAACCCACTGTCAGAGGGACATTCTGTCTTAACTTTCTAAGAACGCTATTAGATCAAACTTTACTTTAGCTTAAATCAGAATGCTAGAGTTTTATAATAGTAACTGCCTATTGTATCAGGGGAAACTTGCTCACTGTCCTGAAAATAACCCTTCCCAGAAGCCTGGACTAGAGAAGTACCCTGTTGCCGAGCTCTGTGCAGGCCTGTTGCCTCTGTGCTGCTCTGACCTTCCTGCAGGAACTCTGTCCCATTGCTGTCCCATTACTGTCCCATTGCCTTCCCACTTGCTGAGGGAACAGCCCTGTATTCCAACTGTCCCTCAGTTGTTCACGCACCCAAGCATGAGGAGTTACCACTAGGTAGTAACACTGCTGCTGTGCTGTAAACAAAAAGGAATTTTAATTCCTTCTGAATTTGATTCTGGTGGAA
>WAAB01001919.1:88777-112115 GCA_013389865.1 Piaya cayana
TTCTGCCCTCTGCTCCTCTCCCGTGAGACCTCACCTGCAGGATTGTGTCCGGTCCTGGAATCCTGAGCATAAGGAGGGGCTGGAGCTGGTGGAAACGGGTCCGGAGAGGGTTGTGAGGGTGATCCGAGGGCTGCAGCACCTCCCGTGTGAGGACAGGTTGAGAGAGTTGGGGCTGAGCAGCCTGGAGAAGGCTGCGAAGAGAACTTACAGCGATCTTCGAGTACCTGAAGGGGCTACAAGAAAGCTGGGGAGGGGCTGCTCACAAAGGCTTGTGGGGATATGAGGGGGAATGAGTGTCAACTGGAGAGGGGCAGATTTAGATGAGGCATTAGGAAGAAATTATTCACGATAAGGGTGATGAAACACTGGCCCAGTGATTTCAGAAGGAGACATCTGTTCAGTACAGATCATACTGAACACAAGACATTATCATTTTCAAAGAATTAACAGTGGCTGGGAAAACATTTTGAAGAAAACCCACTGTCAGAGGGACATTCTGTCTTAACTTTCTAAGAACGCTAGTAGATCAAACTTTACTTTAGCTTAAATCAGAATGCTAGAGTTTTATAATAGTAACTGCCTATTGTATCAGGGGAAACTTGCTCACTGTCCTGAAAATAACCCTTCCCAGAAGCCTGGACTAGAGAAGTACCCTGTTGCCGAGCTCTGTGCAGGCCTGTTGCCTCTGTGCTGCTCTGACCTTCCTGCAGGAACTCTGTCCCATTGCTGTCCCATTACTGTCCCATTGCCTTCCCACTTGCTGAGGGAACAGCCCTGTATTCCAACTGTCCCTCAGTTGTTCACGCACCCAAGCATGAGGAGTTACCACTAGGTAGTAACACTGCTGCTGTGCTGTAAACAAAAAGGAATTTTAATTCCTTCTGAATTTGATTCTGGTGGAAAAGTAAAAAAACCCAACTAGGTAAGTCTGCTGAAAATATCGTCTGCAAGATCCCTACTGATGACTGTGTTGGAAGTATTGTCTATGCAGTTAGTTTGTTTTCCTCACATAACATTTATTTTACACTTTAATCACCATGGTTTTCTGCTCCTTTTTACTTTTAGGGCCAACTAAATAAAGAAAATGAACAAGGATTCTATTGTGATGTGCATCATTAACAGGATTGTTTATTAAATTCTTAATCAGTAACATCTGCTTCCTTACTTGTTCGTTGAAGACAAATAATAATGTGGTTGCTGGAACGTTTACGGCTGCTTGAGATACGCAGTAATGAAGAATTATCTCTGACATTTCAGTCTCAACAACAAACACACAATGCTGTACTCAAAAGTAATTTCCAAAAGGAGGCATGTATAATAAATTGTTCAAAACGTCCCTTACTCTCCTCAAAAATGAAAATGTTGGTACAGCATCACATTGTGCTTTAATGCAGAAAACAAAGTAATTCCTTGATACATTTTTGAACTTAACATTTTCCAGCCAGAAAGAATATCTGTCATTATCTTTTTGTATATATACCATTGCATTTGGCATCGTTACAATGCAGAAGCCACAGAATGGTAGTGAAAGAATTCTATAAAGGAATCTTAATTCCTCTGATGGTTTGAAAGAAGAGAGAGAATGAAAATCTAGAAAAAGTGGTAAAGAAACCTAACTATGAACTGAAGCATATTCCTCTGTGTCTGGTTTGGATATTTTTTTTTTCTGAAGAGCAGTCAACAAAATAAATCACTCTCAAGAAAAACATTTCATTTGCAAAAAGGCACTCATAGCCATCCACCGAACTGCAGTTTGTTTGGTAAATAGACTCTGGAAAGGTAATCTGAGGAAAGAGAAGTCAAAACTTGAATTTCAGCCTTCAGTTTAGATGCTGCCATAATTTCCAGCTAAAAAATAAAAAAAGAACAAATGAATGTGTGACGCTTTAACAGCCTGATCCAGGGTTAGGTAATGATTTAAATAAGAATTACACTCGTTGGATGTGCATGTAGGACTATAAAGTCAGTAATATTGGAAACGATGCTGCAAAATCCCTGTCATGGAGCTGAGATTCATTTTACTGTAGGTACATAACACTTTTTCTTGCTTTCTAACCATTTCACATAATATATTCCTGAATATAGACATATGGTTTAAAAGCTACAGTCAATATTAGAGTTAAGTAACTATTCTAAGTGTTGCCCTCCTTGTAAAGATGTAATAGATTCTGTAATAATCAGGAAAACAGTAAAATCCCACATATAGCATACAATCATCAGGTGACTAATGTCAGGGAAGCTTAAAATGCTGCCTGTTCTGGCCTGTAAGCCATTGAGACCCACTGATTCAGAGAGGCAGCGGGCATGGGCTTTGTCAACCTTGCCTTCTTTTAGGGCTGCAAAACCTCACTGGTTCTGCTATACTAAGAGTTTGTCATCATAAAGAGGAACAGGACTGAAGGCTATAGGATTTGTGCTGTGAGGAGTAAGAGATGGGAAACAACAGATTTTTACATACTTCTCTTTTCCATGTCGGCTGACAGGCAATGTAAGGTCTCTTCTGTATACTTGCTAACTTATTTTGATCTTGCTTTGTAAAGGGAATCAGGGCATCTTTGCTTATATTTAACCTGAAAAGGAAATAAAGTTGTTAAAATTTCTCAAATATTTAAAAAATATTTATTCCAAATTATTTCTTTATGTTAAACCAAAACAAAGTATGGCAAGAATGATGGATTTAAGCATCAGCTGTCTTTCTGTGCACTTTTGTCTGTGAAACAGAACAATACTTCTGTTTCTTCTGGGGAAATAACTAACCTCTCCAGATCAGATGGAAGGAGACCAAGCCACTTTATAGATGGAACGGTGAGGTGATGGGCCTCAAAAGACATTGACTAAAATAAGAAAGGTTAGCTGTAACATTCAGTGACTTTTAGTTTAAATATATGCCCTGGCAGATTGTGGTCAGATTTTATTATGAAGATAATGAGGTATTTTCACTATCAGGATGCTTCAGGAGAAAAATCATGCAAATGAAGCTAACCATATCCCCTTCCTCCCAACGTCCCTCCAGCCTTCATTTCTCAAAGCAAAATGGAGAATGCTTTTCTATTTGGACTGAAAACTGCCTGTGCAGCAAGCAAAAACTGAAAAATACTTAAATGAAACACCTATCGTTGCTATCCAATTTCTTATTGTTGCAGGAAGAAGACATTCCTGCAGATACACCAGGCCTAAAAAACTGTGTTGAAACAAAATGATAAAAGGCCTAACCATTCTAACAAGGGCTGTAACATGGCATACATTCCAGCTTCCAGGCTTTGCTACAGAACACTATATTTGAAGTAGAAAAATTATACGCACCAGAGATCCGTATTTGTAGATGCACATTATTTCAACACCTAGGTTGTAGAATACCAAATGTCAAATGTCTGTTGATCTGCACGCTGGGCACATTCAAGAAGACTACGTTTATAGTTCGATTTTATAGCATAACAGTTATGGCTGTGAGGCTCTTTGGTTGGCTGGGGTTTTAGGTACAAAGAAAGATTCTTATTAATACCTCAAAGCCCAACAAATCATCATAGAGGTTATATTATATCGATATACGGTGTGGGGGTTGGAACTAGATGATCTTTAAGGTCCCTTCCAACTCTAACTATTCTGTGATTCTATGATATATAGGTATGTATCTCTAGGGTATATTCAATGGGGACGTAAAGCCAGAACAGATGTTTTGGTTAAACTGCTGTACTCCTAGATATATTCTGCATAAATGAGAAACCTTCTGATTGTGTTGGATCCCTATGCTCCGAGTATCTTCCCATAGAAGTGAGAAAAGGCATTCTAAATAAATGTTGCTTTCCTTTCATGTCATTGAACCTTTAGAGATTTACCGTGTGGATCTGCATCCACAAGGGTGAAAATAGGAATTTGAAAAGTATCCCACAGCTTTCTGACCAAAAGTCGTGTGTTAAGATCTGGTACGCCTTTTCCCTAAGGAAATAAAATAAAAGCAGACTGGTTTTTAAATTGATTAAAACAACATCTGGCTACATAGGCATTTACGTTTGTCATTTACAAGCAACCAACCAAGCAAAATGCTGGCAGAAATATTTCTCCAGTAGTTATTTTGCAGAGAAAGCTGTATGCTCCTTTTTGGGGGTCTCTGGGGAGGGAAGGAGAAATGGGCTGGGGAGCCACCCAGCAGATGTCCAGGATTACAGGCACTGTAGACGTATCTTACATTCTTCAAGGAAAGAGTTAATTTGTAAGCTCTGGGAACTGATGTATAGATGTACCTTGCTCCTATCTGTTATATAAGCTGATGTAAAAAGGCTACTTTTTTTCTCAAAAATGTCTATGGCACTAATGAAACAGTGCAAGTTCTTGCTGTGACTGACTCTAAGCGGACGGTGTGCTGCACAGCATAAATGTTTCTCTCTCTTAGCTAGGAGGACATGTTTTTTCCTCATTGTGGGCCAGATTTGTCCCAGGACAAGTAAGTAAATACACATATTCCATTTACACATTTCTGTTAATTCTCCAGGCTCCTTAGCTCTTTCAGTCCAATCCAGAACCAGTCAGTTCTGTTTCATTTGGGTTTGCTAAGCCTAGGATCCTGAAGGACAAAAGGTTACTCAACAGTTAAGCCTTTTGGAGACTGAGTGGGACAGCTACTAAGCAGCAGCACCTGAAGTTGATAAGCTACTAAGCTCTAAGGAGAAGTTTGGAGGAAATAAGTCTTTAGAATGTGTATTTTGTATTTCTACCAGGATAATTAAGTGCAAAAAAAATATTGTTAGACATGTTTCATATTAATTTTACTATGGCCGTTTGAGTAAGTTTGAGCACAATTACAATGCATTTAAATACTTACATCTTGCTGCATGATATGAAATGTAAGACACATACCGTAATCATTATGCATGGGGACAATTTATTGCAGAAGTCGTCATCCAGGAGTCTTTGAAAAGTTGCATCTTTTTCTACAATTAACATAAATCTGGCATGTGAGATTAAATCTTTTCTGTTAAGGCTAGCTGAATGTAAAATGATCCATCACACTGATCAATTAAAACTAAATGCTCTAAAAGACCTGTTTTGGAGCCAAAAGCAGTGTTCACTACTCAATTTCAGAGCCAACAAGCAAAGAGAAAATTACCAGAACTTTGTTTAACTTGGAATACTCTTTGTTTTCACTTTACTTTTTTAGTCTAAAATGAGAGTTCTTGCTCAAAGGATACTTCTAATTCCTTGAACATTAGATGGCACAGTGACTGCCTAGAACAACAAAAATTAGATTAATCATTTTAAATAGCAAAAATGATATATTTTAAAATAACAACATTAGGTAATGAAGGACACAATTACATCTTGAAACAACCATTTTCTATATAGAAGATCAATCTTGACATTTTCACCTCTTTATGAGCATATTCAACCATTCACATCCTGCTCTATTTTACGGTTGTGTAGGAGTCTTCCTGTTATAACAAGATACTTTTCAAAAAGTGTTTGTGCTGCAGTCGTAGAGGACTGTTCATCATATGGGCATTACAGAAACTACAATATACTGACTAATTTTTTATCTGTCTTAGCCAGAAAAAAAAAGTTTACTTCATGTGAAGATTACATATTTAATACAGGCTTAAAACATTTAATTATTCTTTTTGGAAGACCATTAAATCCTTTATTTTATTAACCTGCAACCTGATTTTATAGCTATTTTTGAGCGACAATTTTTAGACAATGTTTACATCTCACGTTAGGATTGGCTCAATCTGGCAAGCATATGGATGAGAAAACAGGAACCGGAGGAAAAACTTGGCAATGAGTACGTATATATTGAAGTGTGTGGTCTGGTTTTACTTCTGAGTGCTAAATAACCTCCTATGCCAGGGTGGATCAACCCAACAAATAAATATGTGAAGAGATGCAGAAGAGCATTAATAACAGGGGTCCTTACGCTCTGCTTAAACCCAAAGTATAATCACAGAATCACTAGGTTGGAAAAGACCTCCAGGATCATTGAGTCTGACCATTCCTATCAGCCTCTACACCATGTCTCTGAGCACCTCATCCACCTGTCTAAATTTTAAAACCCTCCAGGACAGGTGACTCAACCACCTCCCTGTGCAGCCTGTTCCAGTGCCAAGTGACCCTTTCTGTGAGACATTTTTTTCTGATGTCTAGCCTGAACCTCCCCTGGCAGAGCTTGAGGCCATTCCCCATAATAGGCAACACAGGTTGCCTTTCCATTTTGAAATTACTAACTTAGGCTTAAAATGAACACATTTTCCAGAAAATCACAACAACTGTTAGCAAGTCAGAGTTCTGTTCCTGCGTTCGTTTTCTGCAAGGCTGTAGCAAATCTTTTCAGGCTAGGTTAGGCAAATCTCATCTCATCAAATCACTTTTGGCTCTTCCCTCTTATGAAACCACAGTTGTAAAGTTCTCTTCAGCTATAAACCATATCCAAGGAGAGTGGTTGCTGGTAGGTATATAGCTGAGCTCTAGAACTGCATTGCAGTTGAGTGATACTTTTTATCTCTCTTTTTTTTTTTTCACCCAGGTTGTAATGTCTGGACTTGCTACAAGCACATGTCTGTGTAATAAATATATACAGTAACCTGAGCTACAATAAGTCCAGGACATCATGCAAAGGTAGATGCTATGAATTACTGTTACTGGTTTATAATACATACTGTTGCACTGCAAGTACAATTCACTTTTGTGCCATCTTCTTCAGTGTAACTTAAATCGCCAGCTACAAGACCTTTAGTTGTAGACAGCTGGGAAAAAAGTGAGTTGTATACAGTAAATTGGAAGTTACATGCTGTTATGTTGCTATATTGCACAAAAAGCCAAGCAACTTCTGAAAAGAATTTTGATCACAAATGATCCATTATTGACCTTTTAAACACTAAGCAATGTTGTCACCATGGATATAAAGGTATACTTAAAATAAATTATGTCAACTACATTTGTAGATCAAAGAAATTATTGAAAGGCCTAAGATAGAAGTAAATAATTTGAAAGGTTGCTACATCTCTGACTTTAAGTTTTCATTTGTGTGTGAACTGCTAAAAACATGTCTTGCGCTCTGAAGTTTAAGCACTGCCTTCACTAAGTAATTGCAAAAAGCCCTGTGATTTTACCTGGAAATTTGTCCCGAAGTCTTCAGGGAAAGCAAATTCTATGAATTTTCTCTGAAGAAAGAAACCTTTCAAGGGCTACGATAAACCATAATTAGGTTTCATTTACCCAAGTGACAATTTTTTATTTTAACTGCCTGTTTCCTACTGATCACTTTTCTTTGTATTTAAGCTTGCAGTTCAATCTATGGGATTTGGAAGTAGTGATAAAAACATTTCTAACAGGCCACTTACTATGTGTAGACTTCTCCGAGGTATCTTAAGCATGCAAGAAATGTCATTGATTGTATTGTCCACAACACCTTGGCTACCAAACAGTTGTGTATCGGAATAATATATATCTCTACAAGACAAAATATTGTAGTTGTAATTTGTAGTACTGAGATAGCTGTAGACTCATCAGAATTTTACAGAAAGCATGGATAATCAGATCAACCTAAAGCATTTTACCTACAGGAATCCATAATCCTATAGGTTTGCATTCTACAGGCTATTTTTCAGAAAAGTGTTCTTAAAATACAACTCTAATTGAGATTAGATAAATGTAGCATATTACCTTTTAGTTGCATAAGTATTGCTCTGCACCATCTTATAGATCATAGACAATAGTTTGAGTATCAGAGCTGGAAAAATGCATTTAAATAAAAAAAGTTATGTATTTTCAGAAATGCATATACAATGATTTGTCTTTATATTGACCTGTATTGGTGTCTTATAAAATATAACTTTGAAATGTATATTTTAATGTACTGTGAAAATACAGAGCACCTGGACTAATCAATAGATTCAATAATTGCTAGCATAATTAGAAAAAATATGATTGAGTTAAGTGAGGGAATGTTAGCCTGACTGTTCAGGCCAAGAAATTAAATCGCCGAGTTGAAAAGAGAAATTAGAATATTGTCCATATTCCAAGATTCCTTTCCCAGCTTGCTTTTTGAAGAAGGGTGATGTTTTTACAATAAGACCTTTTGAATATGCCTTCAGCAGATATTCATTCAGGAAGCGTAGAAACTGTAAGAATGCTGTATTAATTTCACTGTCACTCACTGTAATTTAATAGAGAAAAGCTGAAGGACTGGTCATAATATCAGGTTATATTAGCCACAGCGCACAGCGCTTTTTTATGGTCTGGGTTTTGGGGTTTGGTTTGGGGGTGGTTTTTTTGGGGATGGGGAGGGATTGTTGTTTGGTTTGGGGTTTTTTTAAGCAGAGTTTTTAACTAAAATACAAGAGAAAATAAGAATTCTGTTGTTGTAGTTTAACTTACCGAATCTGTGCGCTGATCTAGGGCAGTCGCTTCTTATTTGTTTTGTAGTGGTATGTGGTACCATCTGTAGACCTACAGAATCTTTAAACCTGATACAGTGCAAGCAAATGCAATAAAACTGTGAACTTGTTAAGTGTATGTAAATTGTTCTCTGCAAGGGAATTCAGACTCAGATCCCTTTCCTATAATCAAACATGCTAGTGCTATTTTCAGACTTAGAACAGAAACTATCAGCTTGGGTGGAGTAGAAGCAGCTAAAGCACAAAGGCAGCAGTCATCATCTGCCAGAATGTCCCACTCAAAACATTAGTGAACTGCCCCATCTGATCATTGGTTTCAAAGAATGAGTTTCTAAAGACTTCAAGACTTGAATTTAAGCCTAAAACATGTGTTTCTGGGGAAAAGTAGAGCCAAGAAAAATATTTTATACATATTTATAGTGGTAAATATATCAACATAAATTATTATTTACCATAAAAACAAAGGAGCAGCTAACATAGGAAAAATGTGAATCGTTATTGGAAGACAAATCAAGTCTGACACAGTGACTTTCTGACACAGAATCCATGTAAAAATGTTGTTATTTTATATTACAATAATGTTATCTATGCCCTTAAATTACTTTTAGAATAACTCAATTACATTCCATTATTAACTTTTGGAAACCAAAATATGGTCCATCCTATTCTCTAAACAACTGTTCTATCTCAATGAGCTCCACCATTTCATATTTCATGTCTTCATGTCTTCTTTTCACGTCTGATGGTGCACATTTCTCCAAAATTATCAGTTATTTTCTTAACGACACTTCATTATTTTTGTTAACATTATTTTCATGCCTTATGATATGACAATTCTGTCTTTAAAGAATTTTTTTTTAATTTCATAGTTCTGTATGTCGTTTTTGAAATTATTGGTGGTAAAATGGCCATAATTTTATCTAAAACTACAATAAGTTTCTGAATTGCTTTGTGAAAAGCTTTGCTTCATGCATCCTTTGGGTGGCAGAACACACCACGGTGCGAAGACAAACACCAGTGCAGCCTCTGCCTGACAGCTCTAAGGTAATTCCCTTGCCTTTGTGCTACATTTAAAAGAAATTAGTGCGTTTCACTTGTTTGCTTCCAACTTTGTAACTGCAGGGGAGAAAAACAGTAATCAAAATTTTGCTGGATTGCTCTCCCAGGTTAAATGCTCCTTTCAGAGAAGCATGTTGAATGTCCTGATCAATGTGGCTCCCACAGACATTTCATAAAGGTAACTGCAAACTGGCAATTAGATCAGACACCCAGCAATTCTTCCCAGGATCATGTTTACCCCAGTAGTTTTCTATAAAATCTTCCTCCCACCAATGTGATTTTATTTTATTTTATTTTTAGGCCTGGCATTCTCACTGATTGACATCATTCTCAGGTGAATAAGACCTCCCTGGGCATCTACAAATATTTACAAGGAATGTTTCAAACATGAAGCCATTCTGTTGTTCTACTAGTTCCTGTCAGCAGATTGCAGCTGTGTAGATTAGGTATGAAAAGGCTGCCTAAAACGGAATAAAAAAATCCCCACTGACTGTATTTTCTTCCATTCATACTATATTTTGGCATTCTGTTTTGTTTGGGGTTTTTTAATTCATCTATTTATTTTTATTTTAATTTTCTTAAACTGCTCTATTAAAGAGGCATATAGGTCACTATTCAATGGAAATGTGTATCTGAGATTTCATTTCTCCACCATAAACAATAGTTCAGCTTTTTTAAATGTGATTGATCTTATTTTTAACGTACTGTGATGTTAACTTGTTCTAATTTGAACGTTTTTTCCCCTCTGTGTTCTCATAGCAAATAAAATCTCATATTTGCTTTTCTAGCCTAGAATGCCATTTCCCCAAAGACTGCCAAAAAATTGCAAAACTTCGTTGTAGTATTTTTATTTTAAAGACGTACAAGTGAAACATTTTTGTCAAACCATCAAGACACAAACCATTAAATTCCCTGGAACATACACGCCTTTCAGCTAACTGATTACCTTCGGGCCTCTCAGATTTTTTGATTGACAGGAATTTATTGCTCTCATTAAATGAGTCTTCCACCAGAGTGTTACGGGTGGAAGGTTGCTATGCTTTCTCAACCTCAAATGTTTGTAAAGTGTCCACTTAGAAGCACCTCTGAAATCTTATCCATCTAAATATCCTTTAACCCACTGCAGGCCAAAGCTATTATAGAACAAGAAATAGTTTTATGTCCTCCTCTATCCTTTTGCTTCTGTATAATAGAAAGCAAGTAATCTCACAGTTTCAAGTATTTTCAGTTTAAATGAGCTCCTTGGAAAAAATACTGTCGCAGAAGAAACTTCTACAATTAAAAAGCGTGTTATAAGGAAGGACAGGTGCCCTTTTCTCCAATCCTGTGGCATATGGTGGCATAAGATCTGAAATTTAGATAACGATAGAAACTTGTTTTGCTTTATCTGCCTGGTAATGAACTTAGAACACAGCAAGGAGGCAAGAAATACAACAGAAAGAAGTTAGATGCATCTTCTCTGCAGAAAAAGAAGATAAGTTTAGCACTGTCATTTTAAGAAATAAGTTACCACGGGGAAAAGCAGGGAAAAGAAAAGCAGAAGCACAGAAAAGGCATCAGAGGATGAATTTACCAGTAATTTCTTCCAGCCTAGAACAGTTTTTTTCACTCTAACACAACTTATTATTTCTGGTTTCTGCTGCTTCCAGGAAATGATTGCTTACAGAACCTCTCTTTCCTTTCTAATCACTATTACAGTAGTTTTACATTTCTCTTAATGCCATGGTCTGTTGTTACTTAATAAATGCCTCCTGTTGATGCAGAGCGGTTAATAAGCCTTACTTTCTATTTGTCCATTATTTTTTTAAGAAGATGAACAAAAATTATTTATTGATTCTAGTGCTTATTCAACTGTGCAACATTAACTTTCCTGGGAGTTACACAATCAAACTTATATTAATATAAGGTAGAAGTTTGAAATGTGTAATACTTACTCTGTATTATTCCAATCAAATCTGTCAGCCACTGTGAGAACAGGTGCTTTTTTTTGGGCCAAGCTTTTAAGTACATCTTGAATAACGTTTTCTATTGCTTCAAGAACTGCAGAACTGAAACAGAGAAAATTAATTATACAGTCCATATGACGAAATCTAGTTCTACTTTGAGTTTTGTTCATCTGTCCTCATCCCCACAAAAGTCATGGAATTCAAAATTGCTTCAGAGACACATTCTTTCAAAGATGTGAAAGAACTGTTTTGTTTTTTAAATTAATTTTATTCGGTTTCCCCAAAGTCTTTGACTTTCCATTCCAAATGCATGACTGAGGGCACAATTAAAAGTACACTTCTAGTCAGTCCTGAAACCATCAAATTTTTGACCAGCTGAACTTTTAGACCTATGGGCTGGTTTGTGACTAATGATTAATGTTTTACTATAAATGATGTAATATTGGCTTTGGCTATGATTTGGGCTAAGTTGCTTTTAAATGCTGTAAATTTAAAAAATGTTCAAGAATACAAACGCATCCTGTTGTACCACTGCGTGTTAACCTTTTGATCTGCTGCCCTGAACAAACTGTTAAGCAGTTTAATTATCTGAAGACTTAGTCTCATCAGATGCCCAGTGAAAAGAATAAAATCTGTGTCTTTCACCTAAAGAGACAAAGTAACCATGCAGCAAATCCCTTACAGCAAAATTGTAGGCTGCTTTGAGTGTTATGACAGATGCTTTTTATTTTCATAAGCAATCTGACTCCAACATTTCAGCCGTCCTTAAAATAAAAAATGCACCGCATATCATCATAAGTTTACATAGTAATTAAAAGAAAAGACAAAACTTATTTGAGCTGGAAGATTTATCAGCAAAGTCCAATTCTGTCCTTAAGTAATATACTACGAAATAGGCGATGCCAGTGCACACCACACAAAACCAACGATCTCATTGTTACAAAATCAGCAAGAATTGTTTTTAAATCCCAGCTATGATTCTCCTCAAACAATAATGAAGCGTCACTAAAGCTCTTTTCTATCAGCTGAATATTTTGTAGCTCACCTTCCACTTACTCCTTGTTCTGTTGAAATTAGATTATAATTTTTGAAAGCAATTTCTGGAAAGCATTAACCTGTTATTTTAAAATTTTATTTGTAATAATATTTGTATTAAAAATGCCATACTAGTATTACTAATATTTTTGTCCAATAATATTAAACCATTCAACAAACACAATGAAAGATATTTTTTTTCTGGTTTTCAGATGAATAATCTTGGATACAGAGAGACTAATGGCTTTCCGAAGGTGAAAGAGTGAAGCATTTCCATTGCTGGTAATATACAAGAAGGCCTGGCCATGCTGCTAATACGTAAATTAATTTTCTACCGTACAATAGTTTCATAATCGAGTCCAAGATTCCCTAACTTTCAGACTTGAGGTCTCTTCCTCCTCATTAAATTCCTTCCTCTCAGTGCCATATCCAAACCAGAAATTCTGCTAAGCACAGAGGAAATGGTTGGTTGGTGAGCTAAACGTGTCACATAGCAAATAGTAAGAGTGAAGTAGGTAAGCACAGCTGACTATAGCGCGTGCCCCCAGCATAACCAAAATTAAAGTATTAAAGACAATAAAAATACGTATGGACAGCTGGATGAAAGAACAGATAGGTAAACAGGAAATCTAAACTATGCCACTGCTTTGATGCTTATTATTATTTTGCTTATTACTTTGGTCTATCCACTGTAACTGTCTTAATATTCCAGATAGATATACTTCAAAGCTTGCTGCAGAATTTAAAAATCCAGGTTTCTGTTCCAAGCCCAATTTCCTGATTTATTGGTCAACAGAAATTGTAAGCGTGGCAAGACAGGAGGAAGAGGATAGCGATTTTCTCTTTGTACCCCCTGCTGATATTCTGTCTTCTTTAGCAGAGATGAACTGAATTTTAATAACCAAACACACAACACCAGCCAAGTACGCTTACTTAAAATTCACTCTGGTTTAGTTAACAGTGAAATCTGAGCAGAGAAGGGGTAGGCGCTGTGTATCTCGCAGGGTTTGCCTGATCATTTCTAACACGTTGCATGAGTCGATTCTTGTTTCTGTTTCGCACAGGAAATTATTTCTCAAAATTTATAGCGTAAAAGATCAATATTCTAACACCTTTAGGAAGCAAACATAAATACACCAGAGGAAGTGTCACAAATAGAAATCTGCAGTGTAATAAACCAAGACACTCCAAACCCTAGACCACACTTTGCTGAAGCCATATGGCTCCCATACACTGCCACAAAGACTAAAAACTCTCCAAGATTATTATTAATATTACTACTACTACTATCATCATCCATTCCTTTTAAAAATACTTTTAAGGTGTTCTGAAACTGTTCTAGCCTCTGAGGCCAATATTCTTTCTGGAATTTTCTTTTAAAATAACGGTTAGGTTTTTTACTGAAATTCGGGGGGGTTTGTCACAATTTTAAGTATTTCTGTCTGTACCTACAGCTTTTTTAGGAGAAGTCTGAGGGAGGGGAGATGCTGTTTGTGGTGTAAAAGCCCTTTCTTCCCCGTGTTTTTGTAGGGGAGTGTGTTTTTCAGCTTTGCACAAGCGCATTACATGGTGTATCACCTACTTGGAAGTCTGAGGGAGGGGAGATGCTGTTTGTGGTGTAAAAGCCCTTTCTTCCCCGTGTTTTTGTAGGGGAGTGTGTTTTTCAGCTTTGCACAAGCACATTACGTGCAATGGTGTATCACCTACTTGAAGTATTACCACAAAAAAAGGAGTATCGGTGGTATTTTTCACGTCTTTTACCTAGGGACTTGGCTCTCATGACCAGACAGACTTGTTTCCCTGAAGGCAGCCTTGCTCCCAGCTGGCACTTGAGTGGAATGCGCACCCTGGTCTTCCATGAAGGCTGGGGCAGACCAATCCAGTTTCTCTGGAAGGAATGAAGCCATGTTAAAGAGAGGCAAAACAGATTAGGAAAGAAATTAGAAAAGGCTCCTCATGCTGGACTTAAAACTTATGATCTGAGGTCAAACTCTAGGGCCAGAGAAATTTTTTTTCTACTGAAAATTTCTGTAGTAACCAAAGTCAAAATTTTCCTGCCTTTGCTGAGGGATTGACTAAGGGCTATTTACACCCTTTCAAATGGGAGTGAGCTGGCCTGGCCCTTCCTGACTGGCTGAGAGCTCTGCCCGCCCTTTCATAGAATCATAGAACAACCAGGTTGGAAGAGACCCACTGGATCATTGAGTCCGACCATTCCTATCAAACACTAACCCACGTCCCTCAGCACCTCATCCACCCATCCCTTAAACCCCTCCAGAGAAGGTGAATCAACCCCCTCCCTGGGCAGCCTCTGACACTGCCCAATGACCCTTCCTAACAGACAGGAACAGACCCTTCCGTTCCTGACTGACCGAGGGCTTTTCCCAACTTTTCTAAGGAGCAGGAGATGGCCCCGCCCCTTCTAACTGACCAACGGCTTTTCCCGCCCTCTCTGACTCTCCAACGGCTTTTCCTGCTCTTTTCTGACTCTCCAATGGTGTTTCCCGCCCTTTCTAACAGACCGGAATGGACCCCTCCATTCCTGATTGACCAAGGGCTTTTCCTGCCTTTGCTAAGAACCAGGAGATGGCCCCGCCCTTCCTGACTGACCAATGATGTTTCCTGCCCTCTCTGACTCTAATGGTGTTTCCTGCCCTTTTCTGACTCTCCAATGGCGTTTCCCACCCTCTCTGACTCTCCAATTGCATTTCCCGCCCTTTTCTGACTCTCCAATGGTGTTTCCCGCCCTCTCTGACTCTCCAATTGCGTTTCCCGCCCTTTTCTGACTCTCCAATTGCATTTCCCACCCTCTCTGACTCTCCCAGTGACGTTTCCCATTCTTGCTAACAGGCCCTGCCTGCCCTACCCTTGTTCCTCCTTCCCTGCCTGTAAAACATCCCCTGCTGGGAGCTGAACCTCCCAAGTGCCTCCGGAGCTGCCGTGCAGCTGAGAGGTCTCTGCTGAGCAGATATTTAAGCACAAACTTCACAGCACTCGGATCTCAGGGTCACTGGAAAAAATCCATCCAACATGGCCAAATGGCTCATCAATACTTTCCTCATTCTCCAGGAACAACCAGCAATCGCTTTCTTCCCTCGATGTCAAATGTCTTTCCCTGACTCTTCTCAGCATGTGGAAAAAAAGCCAAAAAAGCTGAAAGCTCTAGTGCAACTCTAAGTGTTGAAAAAACATCAATCTCCTTCCCCAAAGTGGCGTTCGCCTTCTAGTGAGATTAAATATTCAATTTTATAATTTGCCTTCAGTGTTCAGAAGTTTCAGAACAGATCTAAGACAGGTTTTCAGATGTTTCGCAAAACACTCTTAAAAGCTCGTGTTCTACACAAGCAGTAAACCCCCATTTCTAAGAGTCATGAATCACCAGTTTCCAAGAGAGCCAAGATTTAAGGAAAAAAATGCTAGATTTTGTAAGACTTATGGCTGAGCAAAGACATTTATGATTCATGTGGAATCTTCAGCCAGAGCACATCACTTAAAAATGGACAATCCACATCTAGAAACAGATTGTGAGTTTGAAAAGAAATCCCATGCGCAGTTTTAACATTGGTGCATTTTATACCTGTTGTCTTTAGGTCCTCACCTATTACTACAAAAATCCCAGCCTCCTCTTTCACCTTGGTGGGGTTTGAGTGCAGCGATCAGGGCTCCTTCACTGGAAGCTCCGTTGTGAAAGAAAGCAAACGCTAGGAATTTAAACTGCTCTTGCTTTTCCAGTCACCATCTGCCAAAGTGTATTTTCAACTCCTAACGACATAGTGGTCATTCCGAGAGTTTTAGCAGTAACTTAGGAGATAAATATCTTAAGGGCTTGTCCTTTCTAGAGAAAATGTTTTAAAGCCCAGTGTTGATACCATCATCTTTCATGTGCAGCATAACATTGGAAGCGGTGTTCTATTTAGCTCGCTGCCAACAGCATTTCAAAGGCTGTGATGCTTAGACTTGTTGTTAGCAAATTAAATGATGTAGTGTTTAAAACGTTGGAGGCAGCTGGTTTCTCCTGCTGTTCCATTAGCTACTAACCCTGAACTTCTCTTCTTCGATTCTTATAAGAGGAAGCAGTCCAAATCCAGCTTGGGTAGGTAACTAAAAAATTCACGTATTGATTTATTCAAGGAACACCTCAGGCTATGATGATATAAACACAAGGTGCTTCAATTAACAGAGGGAAGAAAAGAATGGGGAATTAATAAATTGAAATTTTCAGATCTTTCATCTTAAGTCTTTGGCCTTTAGGCGACTTGAGATCACTCCGGAAATATTTACGTAAAAATCTCTGCAGCTCTTTCCAACGATTCAACATCAAGATCAACAGATTTTTGTTTGATATAGAACCGACAAAATTATATCATGCCCCTAGCAACAGATTGCAAACAAAACCATACACATCATCTTGCAACGAGCTAATTTAATGACTCGTCTCTTCTTCACCTCAGCAAACAGCAATGATAAAAAACACAACAGAAATACTCAATGCTTACACCTGAGTTAACAAACCAAAGATTGAAAACTAAGAAACAATAACAAAAATTTCCATGATTCAACCTTAATATTGCAAACATGTAAATATATATAGGTATATATAACCACCTAAATCAGAGTCCAGTATATGACTTGTAAATTAACTGCAATTAATAAACTAGCAAGCTCCTGTCGTCTTAAAGCCATCTTTATTTATTTATTTTCCCCTTTAAAAATCTGCTTGCAAAAAGAAAAGAAAAAAGGAAAAAATATTTACTGACTGCATTTTTTTATATATATTGGAAGAAAAATCATTAGAATACAAATAACGAGCCATTATTAAATGTTAAGATGGGAATCAAAATGTGAAAGAAGCAGCGTAACCACCATAGTTCTGTGTTTGTCTTGCTTCTGCAAAGCTTGTGCGGTAGAGGGCACCACAGATGGTAGAGAAAAAAAAACAAAGATTGCTACTTCGAAGCTGTTAAATTTGATTTCACTATGATTTCATAATTCGTTGGTTGCGATCTGGACAATCTTTGGAAAGACAAATATTTCGTGATCCAACAGATTTTAGTCAGGACAAAACAGGAGACAGATCCATCACCTGCCAACCACGTGAAGATATACTGATAATTTTTTAAATTTTGTTTTTAAATGAGCAAAGCCCAGAGAAATACAAGATTAGAAGTAATTCGCTGCTAACAGATAACAACTTCAAATGGGATATCTCCTTCCAGCTAACATGGTTAGTTAAAAAGCCCACAAAACTAATACATGTTTTCAGTTTACCTAGTTCTGGAGTGAGAAACACCTGTAAAATATTTATTTTGTGGTAAGCCAAATCACCCTAAGAGGAAATGGGATTTTGTTACCATCTCTTCTTTTTTTTTGCTTTATGTTTCTGCCAGAAATAAATTCTAACAGGCCTTTCTTAAAAGTAAAAGCAACTTTCACCTAACCTCTGTGTCATTGATTTTCAGATCCAACATTTTCTAGGGCTTTTAGAGGCAATAATGTATTTTGGGTGGTGAAGCAAGACAAATACTTGAGACAAAGAAACAAAATAAAGTAAATAAAAGAATGCTTTTTCCCAATTTAGCATAAATGCCACGTTCACTCAAAAACTGAGCTGCAAACAAGCAGCATTATGTGACTGAACATTTGAAGATGTGATTTTTATGTGCTGAGAAGTTATTGCTTGCCNGGATTTTGTTACCATCTCTTCTTTTTTTTTGCTTTATGTTTCAGCCAGAAATAAATTCTAACAGGCCTTTCTTAAAAGTAAAAGCAACTTTCACCTAACCTCTGCCACAGTGATTTTCAGACCAAACATTTTCTAGGGCTTTTAGAGGCAATAATGTATTTTGGGTGGCGAAGCAAGACAAGTACTTTAGACAAAGAAACAAAATAAAGTAAATAAAAGAATGCTTTTTCCCAATTTAGCATAAATGCCACGTTCACTCAATAACTGAGCTGCAAACAAGCAGCATTATGTGACTGAACATTTGAAGATGTGATTTTTATGTGCTGAGAAGTTATTGCTTGCCCAGTACCATCATAGACACTATTTCTCATTCCTAAACTGGTCTCACACTAAGATAAAGTGCTGCTTCAGGCTGATTCTTCCTCTGTAGTCCCAGTTTCTGTATCAGTTTCTCACACTTGCTGCATTTTTAAAGCAAGGCACATACCCTGCCTGGAAAAAAAAAATCAGTTGTAGCAGCATCAAGTCTTGGAAAGAGACACAAACAACTATCATTCATATTTTACCCCATTTTTCATTGCTAGGAAGGGGAATCAAATTCAAATCTTGGCTGAAGTGCTCATAAAGCAGCTAAATAAATAATAATGCTGGGGTGAATCACAGCCAATTCCACTGACGCTCTCTGGCGAATCCCACAAATCAGTTGCTCTTATTGCCCGTACAGTAAGATTCTTACCAAATTCATTCGTCAACAGCGGGACATTCTCAGGTAGGTCCATGTCATACCATAGAAGCAGTAATAATATCTAATGAATTAATTTGTAAATAGCAATATACTTGTAAAAATCCAAATCTGGTTTCAACTGGGCAATGAACAAACATGTTATTAGGAAAAATTCTGATTAAAAGAATGTGTTAAAGGGAAAATGTGTTGTAACAAACAAATGGAAGACACTTGTGCTAAAGCATAACTGGAAAGCAAGAATGTCTTGTATTCCATGCTCACGTGACAGCTTGAACACAGCTGTCTTGGAAACAGCTGCACCATTTCCACTGGCTTTCCAAAGGTAAAATGTCTTGTTTACTTTCTGTTTTCCTTTTGTTGGCAAAATGCTAGGAAGCATGAAAACTCAGGTGCGATTTTCTTCTTTAAACCCAAAAATGCCAGCTGCTGTACATTAAAAATGCTTGAGCCAAAATATGTTCTTTCATTTATATAAATGCTACATCACACTGTCAAGTCCCCAGATTTATGCCAACAGGTAAAACACAGGATGGACTTTAGACCTTTGTTATTAACTATTTAATAATGCCTGGGGAAAATTAAGTAAGAGG
Organism: Piaya cayana; assembly: GCA_013389865.1. Lineage (NCBI taxonomy): Eukaryota > Metazoa > Chordata > Aves > Cuculiformes > Coccyzidae > Piaya > Piaya cayana. The sequence continues at coordinate 108,223 of WAAB01001919.1, forward strand.
ATGACATAGGAGTCTATTCTGACAGTGAGACTGTGGGCCATATAAATAATAAAAAGGGTGGGGCTGTTGATTAGCAGACTTCTATTTCATTTTTGGAAGCCTAGATTAAAATCAACTTTATGTCATCCTTTAAAATGCATTTGGTGATTTTTAATTAAGCTACCAATGTTAATTGGTCCACTCCACAAAACTGCAAAAATGCCAGGGGCACCGTGATGTAATATTGGATAAATCACAACCTTTGCTTTTGAGGGTCCTAAAGCTCAGTAAAAAGTGTATCAAATAAAAAAAATAGCATAGATGTCATATCTTGGTTTGATCGGGTTTTTTTTACTGGAGGAGAAGAAAAAAAAAAAAAGATGTATGTCATGTCTTATGTGTTTGGGCATGGAGGAAAGGATGATGTTTTTCTCTGTTTTGTCTTGTTTCACTGCTGTTGGTGATGAAAGCTACCAAACATCTTGAGTCTGGCTTGAGGGATCTTCTTTCAGACAACTTTCTTTCCATTGGTTTGGGACTGGGCTTGGGTACTTGGCTTGGGTTTGGGTGCTGGACCAAAGGAACCACAAGAAAGTCCCACAGCTACAGATGTATGCAGATCACAGCTACAAGGAGGTGTTAATTAAATGTTTGGTTAAAACTATGGACTCCTGTGCACGTAAGTACAAATGTTTAGAGTATAAAGCTCTCCCTGGCAGATCTTCTATATTGATCCCAAAGGGAGCTCTGTGCTGAATTTGGGGCTTAGAGAGTTGAATAAGACAAATTTATGCTATTTGCTAAAGAGAAAATCTGGCACAGACAGGAGTTTGGAGCTGTGAAGTACGGGCTTTTCTATGCTGGAAAATTTACTGGAATTGCTATTGCAGAACAAACTATTCTGCAACAACTACTGTCTGGTCTATGACTTTTCCAGACTAGAATAGCCACACAGGGAGCTATTATGGGTAGCTTATTCAGAGATACCTGTGGTGGCCACTTTCCCCAGACAGGTAAATGCTGAGTGTCCATGCATCTCTGTATAAAGATAAAAGCCTGGGTTTTTTTTTCATAGAATACTTTTTGCCTGATACATAACATGCAGCAAAACGGTAAAGAAGAAAGGGAACTTTCAATCAGATCATGATGCAATTGATTAAGACCCTTTATTTAATTTACTAATATAAGATATACAATTATAATCTACTATGATTACTTACATGCCAAGAACATCTCTCCATCTGCAAGGCTGCGTCCATTACAGGATGTTGTAGCGGCTTAACTGAATCACTTAAAAAATAAAAATAAATCTAATTAAGTCAGCACAAAAATATAAATGACATTACTTGCTGTAGCCTATGACTGACAGATCTCACATATCAGTCATCAGTTTTCTGATAACATCATACACATTTTTAGAAATAAATATAAAACAGTCCCATGCCTCTGCAAAAGCCAAGCTTTTTTGGTGTTAGCACATTAATTTTAATAAACCATAAATAAACAATAAATAGCCACTTGCTGTCAGCAGTACCATTTCAAGCTTAAGAATTCCTTTGTGCCTTAGGCACAGGTGGATGACAGGTGGATCTAGCATTTGTTACCAGAGAGAGAGTTCCTTCTGGAAAATCTGATGAAGTGTTAATTTATTATTTCAATATTTTTCGGCATGTTCTCTGCTCTGTAACGTTAAAGGGTCTCTCATGTATTGTGCTGGAACGCTTCCATGTTTGGATCTATTCAAAAGGAGTTTTGAGGTCCAGGAACACAAGATTGGGCCCTAACATGTCAAGGAGCAGAAATAAAAAAAATAACCGCTGTAGAAATGCCATTGCTGAAGACACCATCATCCATTCATTAGTTCTACGAAAACAATATTTAAAGCTTTCTCTATAAAATTAATCCAAAGCTATAATTCTGTGATACTTCACCAGAAGGAAAAGTGACGTGCCCATCAACCAATGCCGATTCTTATTTGGTTTGGAGAGCTGGATGAGATCATATCCTCAGCAAAATTATAGAATGCTAAGAAGCAAATCAGGAGAGCCAATTCCTAACTCTCATTTTAACGACAGGGTGCCTCAAGTTCGTGATGTAATGTAAGCAAAAAAGAGGTGTTGCTGAACAGCTGCTATTACAACATATTGGCTCTTCTCTCTCAAACATTCAAGCAAGAGAGAATTGTTCTTTCAAGTTCTTAAAGTAAATTAATGTTCTAGATATTTCAGCCATATGATGATGGCAAATACATCAAAATCTTCATTTTTACTTAAAATAGCTTAAAAAAATATTCCATTAAAATCACTTAATTCCTGTAAAACACGCTTATTCTAGAGGGACTGCATTTGCTGGAATGTAGGTTCACTTCCAGCAAATTGGATTCACCAAACAAATTATATCATGACATGTAATGAAAGTAGTGAGAAAAACAAAACGTTGCCTCTCTGATAGTTTTTCAGGGATTCTTGATTATAAAGTTTTACTGCCTAAAATAAATATTAAGATATATACATCCATATATATTACATACATTCATATAGATTGTATATTCTGGCAGAGAAAGGCAAAACTTTTTATAAAGCCATTTTCGCTAACAGAAAGCCCGAAAAAGCTGCTATAGGAAAATAAAGACTCAGATTCACATAGACATATTATAATAGCAATAAACTGATAGTTTGAATAATTCATAGGAGGGAAACAATTACAACACATCAGTTGTCTTGAGGAATCCAAATCTTTACAGCTCTGAAACACAGGCACTTCCAGCCTGGCATTTGGAAGTAATTCTAACAGTTCTAAGAAGAGCTGAGCTGAGCTGAGAGTTTCTGGGAATCACAGCTCTGCCCGTGGGAGCTGATGGGAATCAGACTGTCCACTCATACTGACAGAATGAATGGCCACAGGAACAATTTTGTAAACTCTCCTTGGGGAGAAAGAAGCTGTGGCAAAAGGACTCCTAGGGAGTCCTGGGAAAAAAAAGAAATGAGGTTTCATTCTGGTGCAGCAATCCATTACGAGATTATTACCTAAACCCTTTCACGTCATTGTTACACTGGAAGGAACCAAAAGAGCGTCTAGTGGGAAGAAAATGATAAATAGAGGTTGGAAAGCCGGGCTAGAACTGGAAAAAGCAAGACAAAGGAAGGCCAAAATAGGAGAATTCAGTTAAGTAAATAGGTGGAATAATGGAAGAAAACATTTATCTTTTTTTCTGTTGGAATGTATTTTGAAAAACTTGGGCATATGCTTCAAACTCATAAGACTGGAGATCTGAAAAATGACTGATTGCAGGGTTTTCCTAAAACTCTGTGCATCTCTCAGGAACTTGTTTTTCATTCACATTGTGTTCAGTCTCCTTGTACAGAGAGGAAACCAACACAACACAAACCAAAGAGGTCACTGTACTCATATCAGATGGATTTAGTCACAGCTAATGTAGAACATAAAAAAAATCAGTTATATTATGCAAAAGCCAATATTTATAGAGATTCAAACTGATATCCAGTCCTAGTAGGAAACAATCTCATTTCATATATGAAATGATGCCTGTTTTATAAGATAAGTTCTTGCAGAATAGATAATCATTCTCATTCATACCTATTTTCTACTGTTATGGGGAAACAACAAGAGTCTTGATATTTTTTATGCGTCTTCTTGGCCTTCATTCAGTTTTCTGATAGAGTTAAACTGAAAGTAAATTTTTACTTTGAAATTATTTTTCAGTGTTTTATATGACACGCTTGTCATAAATCATAGAATCATAGAATTATGAGGTTGAAAGAGACCCACCAGATCGTCGAGTCCAACCATTCCCACCAATCTCTAAACCATGTCCCTCAGCACCTCATCCACCCGCACTTTGAACACCAACCGACTGAGGTCAGTCATGCTAAAACACTATAATAAAAATACTT
>WAAB01001919.1:115926-132114 GCA_013389865.1 Piaya cayana
GTCTTTTTATACTAGCTGTTTTTACTAGCTAGTCCCCAGGGCACAGATGCAGAAGTAATTCATCCTCAGAAAAACCTGTCATACTCTCCTTTTTTTTTCTGGCCGTGCTACTATCTGTGTTGTAATAGAGCAGTGGAATTTCAGTCACTGGAGGATCCTGCACCAAAGTCAGCTTCTCTAAACCCAAGTGTAGTGGAAAAACACAGTATTGCTAATAGTTGAGGGAAGTGACCTAAAGATGACAATGACCAGCAGTAGTTGCTTGAATAATCAAGACAGGTTATTTCTCACATTCATCACAACCAATTTCAGGTATTTATTACATCAGGTATTTATACAATCATCGGTTTAGAACACCACACTAGAATACGTGTGCTACAGTAAAGGGGTTAATCTTGATCATTTAAACTGCAGATATTCTACTTAAGTCACTTCGTGATAGCAACAAGTTTCCACCTTTCCCTTAGGATTTTAAATCTACTAGCACTTTTCAGATGGCTTATGCTAATTTAAATGCTTCCCAAACCATTAAGATTTTCAGTACCCAGTGAGAAGATTGATTTTGTTTTCTTTTCATTTTTCAGTTTCCACAGATATTAATATTTCTCAATACAAACTCTCTGAGAAACACAAAATATTTACAGCGTGGGTGACATAACTATCTCCACAGTGTTAAAACCCGAGACGTGAACTTGCCTACATGCTAACCCCAGCTTTCTAAGCATTTGATTGTTGTCTTACAGAAGGTTTGCAGTGGTAAAGATAATGGCTGGAAGTATATAAATATTGATTTATGCTCTATCAGATCACCTAGTGTTTGAAACACTTTAAAAAAAAAAAGTCACCCATGAGAGTTCACCCCCTTTATAGTGAATTCACCAGCTTGAATCTGATTTAATAATGTCTCTGTGCTTCAACATATTGCTGAAAGGACTCGTATATGCCATATACATTTTCTTGATGAGAAGAGCTTTTATATGAACTTTTTAGAGCAGCTGGGAACAAAATATAAGAAATATCTACTGTGCTTCCCAGGACTGTTTTAAGAGATGGAGAAGTAGGAGGAAAGCAAACACCACAACACTTTGTAGTCCTGTTTGACAACTAAGGGCTAAATTGCCTCCTGCCTTTTATTATTAATGAAAGGCGTATAATATATTATACTTGTTAATCCAGGGTCCACCTACCCGAATATTCTGCTTCATGAGGAGAGTATAAGAAAAGCATCCAGAGATGCTTTCTCAGCATAGCCTCCCAGGCCCCTTCTGTTTATGACTCAAGAACTCCTGGAAACACAACTACTCTCAAAGACGTGTCTCCTTGAACCTGCTATCTGCTAGTTAGTTATGACGCCCCTTACTGAGTTGAACGAGACAGTGAGCGATCAGCCTATGTCTACCTTTCCCATGCCAGTCAGTTGAGATATTTTCTTTTACTTTATTTTATTCTTAACATATCCATAGTCTGCTCCCTCTGACTCTTATTGTCATAGATTAGGGAAGGGAAGAAGGGGGGGAAAAAAGTGCAGAAGAAAACCACAGACAAAACAACTCAGGAGCTCGAGCCAAAGAGAAGGGGACGTAGCAAGAGCAGGAAAATAGGCCAGGAACAAACACACAGGAACGAGAGTGGAAATCCTTGAATGACAGGAACAGGTGACAATCCCGGGCAAGACCCTCTGTCTTGTTTTTGATGATACAAACATTGAGATTCAGAAGGAATTTTGGCCATGTGTACTTGGCTGGAAGCTACACACTCCCACTACTCCTTCCGTCCCGCAGGCATGTCAGTTCTGCAATCAAATAAAAAAAAAATCAGTTTTTAAATTCCTTAACATTTGAGCATACGTAGGCAGGTTTTGCCTCCCTTGTACTCCCTGCAGTCCCACTGATATTTCAGCCCATGGGAATCTGAGATCATAGTTTGGCTCCAAGGAAATTCAATGTACAGAAGCACATTAAGGAGATATTCCATCTTTTCTCACCACTCGAGGGAACTTTTTTGCCCTAGCTTGAAAAAGAACTTGGGTGTGATTAAGATAAAATAGATTATGGAGAATTTGATATACGAGTAAATGCCTCCAGATATTGAATCAATGGGGAAGCAGTGGAACAGGTTTGGGCACCCGACAGGTTGATGACCTGTTCTGATAAAACCTGGCTGGACTATAGAAGTCATTCAATATCCATCCCTGTTGCTGTTTCTCATGGTCAGCTACCTACATGGAGCACAGATTCCTGATTTTACTCAACTTTAACTTGCCACCCTCATACAGGTTATTGTGTTAAGATAAATGAAAGTAATCCGAAAGGAATGTTGAAGCTTTACCTATTTACATCTAAATACATCTCTCCAGATTTGGGATGGAGAGGAGGAAACTGTAGGAAACATTGGCTGGCAGTCCTACTGTATGCAGAGACATGAAATCTTGGCTGCCCACTGTGTGAGCTAAAATGTTGGATAGTAACAGTGCTCCAGAAAAGATTGAACCCTGGGGCTTACTGCTAGGCAATGATGGATTTAATTAGTAGGGTGTGTCTGGAGGGAATGAAGGAGATTCTTCTCAGGACGTGCCCACACTTGAAACCATGTGGGTTTTGTGCATCTCTGTTAACCGATCTGAAAACACTGTTGTACGATCAATGCACACCTACCTCCTCACAAGGCGCATAAGATATTCTTATTTTCCGTCACTGCAGTTCGTCACGCAATAACAATATACTCTTTATGAGCCTAGTTTAATTTCTCATCTGGTTCAAACACCTCTAGCGTTTCCTGCAGTTTCCCACGTGTTCAGTAGTGAACCATTTCACACCTTTTCGGTTACAAATAGACTAAAACCCAGCACGCTGAAACAAAAGCATCCAGTGAAAACGCTAAAGCTAAGGGTTTGAGTCCGATCAGCAGGCTACATTAAATAGCACATTGCCATTTATGCAACAGAAGATTTTGTTAGGCAATAAAGCCAGGCAATCTTAGAGGAAAGAATTAATCTTCCATAATTGGAGTTTTGTTTCAGGAAATGAATTTATGCTAAGAGATTCAGTCTCTTAATTGAAAAGATTTAGCGTGTTTGCATTCTATTAGCAGTTTTATTTGTTCTTTAATTTGCAGGAGTCCATACTAGGAAATAATTTAACAAAATGCCAGGAGGAAAGGGATGTGCATACCAGGTTTGTGCACGGACAAGAAACAGAGTCTCTTGAGCTACGCTATTAATTTTGACTGGTAAAGACTTCAGAAAATTTCTGAACATTTACATATTAGTTGCTCTGTCTGTAATATGGAAATCGAGCACTTGGTTATCTCACGTAACTGCTGTTAGAACTGGTCTCCATAGAATGTGCAGTCGGTAAAGTGCACAACTAGTATTACGAATGTAACAAAATCAAAGAAAGCAGGATAAGATTTCATGGGTGGGAAACACGGCCTGAACAAGAGCCTTTTTCAGATGTCTTTCTCTACTGACAAAAGATGAGGAAATTACTAGTAAATGCATTAAATTTTATTACAGGTGGGAAAAAAAAAATCTGCCATCTCGATATTCTCCTAAGTGGAAAAAACCAGCACTGAGCAGTACAACATTCAAAAATTTTTGTATTTTGACAGTGATCCTGTATCAGGCTTGTGTCCCACTGTGGGAATTTCGTTTGCAAAAGAGCCGCGGGGATTGTTCTGCAAAGAGCATCTAAGCCTACGGACCCCCCTGCTTTCCCAGGAACTCTTGCTGCTTAGCTTACTCTTTCTGGCTGTGATGTTTGAAAAGAGTTCACAGAGGAGCAACAGGATCAGACTTCCCCTTCTCAACTTTTGTTGCAGAGAAAGAAAAAGGGTTTGATCTGGTCCTCTAAAAACGCTCCAGACTGAATTAGACCACAAAGAAACCTGTATTACACACAAAGTGTACACTCACAGAGAAGGTCACCTTCCTCACTTCTGGAATTAAAATCTTTAAAGCTGCTAGTTGCAACCAGACATAGCCAAATATCTTTAAGGCCTAATACAAATGATACCAAAACTCTCATTCAGGGCTTAAACAAGTATTCCATAGATCTGATTATAGCTTCCATTGAAAACTGATGCAAGGAACCTCCATCCATGGACACACAGGCATATATGCACATGCACATATTTCATCCAACCCACTGCTACCAGTTCCAGGTCACACTGATTAACACTCTTCACATAAACACTTTTTTTTTTTTCCTCATTTCAAACGTTAATGCCTGCTTAGCGCAAGGTGAAAGTCTATCCAAAGATAGAATCCCTTAAGAGTGTTAATTAAACAGGACAATAATAATCCACTGGTGATTTATAGCGAGGTGGATTACTAGACCATAGCGGTTGGTCTGATAGGCATTTATTGCCTACTTAACCATTTAAGTATAACAAAAAAAATCATTGTGGTACAAAAGGTGATGAATGTTTCTGCTAAAACAGTCCATTAAGATGATTCATTAACATTACAAAGAGGTCTGCAGCCTGTGTGCCACTTGGAGCCTTTAAAAGTCTGGGAAAGTGAGAGGCATTACCATAGGAAATGCTTTATGCTAAATGTGCGCTGATAGAATCTCAAGTCCACTTTCTAAAGATAACATCACTTTTTTACATTTTGCACTACAAGATCTAAGGATGCTTTGTACTTCTCGGTTCTTCAGCTAGAGAATGTATCTTCCTAAGAGCAGAGTGCAGGAGGAGAGGAGTAATAAAAGTCACAATGCTCTGGCATACATTTGAGCCTCTCTCATGCTCCTCTTTGAACTGGTGTTACTGGAATGCCGAATCGCTGGTTACACCACAGCAGAATGACACGGGAATCATGAGTTATAGTCACAACAGCTACAACTTTATTAAACGCGCACCAAATAAAGCCAGCACAATGATCTTTTCAGGTCAAATAGCAGCAGATTCCTGCTTCGTAACAGCGAGGCAGTGCACCAGCTACAACCGATACGCTCAATTGTAGAAGCGTTAAATCACAGTGTAAGTGTATCCAAAATACCAAAATTAAGACCTCAATATTTTCCTAACAAATTATTCCCTGAAAAGTGGAACTAATTAAGATTCATTCTTTATGGATTTATGTTACATCTCTTACACCTCTGCTGGAATAAGTCCAGCTGTCCTGCTGTCCTCCACCACATCACACTGCAATGCCTCCAGCCCTCCCCTTCTGCCTTCCACACTCTCATCCCTCACCTCCAGTCCAGAATATGCACATTTCTTATTTCTTATACCCTTCCCCTAGCCATCACTTGACATTTTTTTTATTTGGCAGCTGAATACAGCAGTGCCTTCACCAACAAATATCACAGCGATGTGCAAATCTGTTGACTGGCTTGCTGTTGTCAAACACTATGAATAATCGCCAGATCCTTCTTTCTTCCTCAATGAGAGCATTGATAAAGATTCCTTCCTCTGCTTAGGTGCTGTTCTTACAAAACAGGATCTCCAAAGCTTCTGTGTAACCTGTCAGCGTATCAGAAACTGGGTCAGACAAAGATTGCACAGGTAGTTTCCCTAGGGAACCAGACCAAGACGCAGGACAGGATCTCTACTGGTCAGAAGTCACTAGAATCTTGTTGATGTATTTAATCTAAAGTGGAGCATCACGCAGTGCCTCCTAAATTATAGGAAATCTGTACATCACCTGTTCAGACTGTCTCTGTTACCTCAAGATGAGCCAGACCAGGTTCTAGGAGCAGAAAAAGAAACTTGCACCAGAGCTAATAAATTCTACTTCTCAGTTGGTCATTAGCCTATTTTATTTCTCTGTAGGTGAATTAGCACACCTGTACCAAATCCTGGGCTGGAGATGTTTTCGATTGCTGTGCTGGGACAGCAAACCTTTCATTTTCACTTCCAGGCACTTCAGTTGTTCAGAAATAAATCTTAGAAGTGAAGTATTACCGAAACCGAATCTGAGCAAGGGAATGGAGCCGAGGGGCACATGCAACATCAAACAGAGCAACCCCTAATATTGCTTGGTATCATTTAATGAGCCACAATTAATGTCTGGAGCAAAATATATTTCCATTTTATTGTAGGAAAACAAAGCATTGACTGCACACATAATCTGTAACAATGCTGAACTAGACTGACTTCACTCATGGTAACGGGATAACTGTTTTCACTAGGGCCATTAAGCCAGTAATCAGCTTTCCAATAACCAGCTGCAGAAATGATAAACATCTTTAAGATTAACCATGCTGATTAATGTATTGAGAACGCTGAGGCATGGAGATAGCGAGCAGTTGAAATGCATGCTCTCCACCTCTAGATTTCCCTGAGACACTTGCAAGTCTCAGTTGTTAGTCAATAACGCCCAAGGGCGCACAGCACTAGTGCGTTTGTGGTAGGATCAGGGCTGGGTGCAAGACAGACAGTGGGGAGGAAGGAATATAAAATAGTGGGAGGTTGGCAGGAGCACAGGCTAAACCAGAAAGAGAGGCTGAACATGTGTGTCCAGTGGAGCTTGATGAGATTCAGAGCGGGATTGGGAACAAAGATGAAAGGACTGGATTGAAAGATCCATGTTTGCAAAGCAGAGAAGAGCTGAAATTTCAATCCAATAAATTATCCAGGTTTTTTTCCCTTATGTACTGAATTTAACTTAATTTCAGTATTAGTTGAGAGGCAGTCATGAACAGCTTTTTATATTTTAGTGTACCTATTTCTTATGAAGTTCCCACAAATTTACATGCACGGCTTTTATCGTCCCAGGCATTAAACCTACAAACATACTGAAGGCAAGTGCCTCATGTTTGTACAACACAGAGGTAGCTCTCAGCTCAGAAAAGCTGGTTGGAAATTCTTGGGCAAAGTGCTTTTTGCCAACTTGCTAAAAATAATTTTTTTAAAGTAATATATTGATTTCCATGGAAATATTCTTAGGCAGGTTCAGCTATTTCCATGAGAAATAAAATGAATGGAGTAGAAATGTGGATGTTACTCTACTCACTCCCAAATTCAGAAAAATACTCAAATATATGATATCACCCTACAAATAATTGCCTGTCTATTCTCTATATGGCTGCTTTGTTTAAAAAAAATAAAAATGAAATTCCATATGCCAAAGAAATAGCGAGTGGTGAATTAACTGAGTGACCAAGTCTCACCTAGGAGGTACGAGACTCCAAGCAAGCTCTTTCCCAAACCACTTCAGAGCCCAAATTTGAGTCTCACAAAAATAACATTGAAAACATTATGTCAAATGTCTGCTCCAAATCCCATAAAGCACTACTTGGACACGGCCCAAGTAAATACCCTAGCCACTGGATGTTGGCTATTCTGGGATGTCTCATTCTTTCTATTCATGTTTTGTTTTTTTAAATCATTCTGTGACAAATCTAAAACAAATGTCAAAACCATTGACTTTTTAAAAAAATATATATAATATACACACTAGATTTTTTTTTTCTCTCTGGACAATCTAATTCTTAGCACACCACTCTTAACTCTTTGATTCATTTTTTTCTCTTACAACTTGATCCAAGTTGCTGGCCCTTGGAAGGGTGACAGACATTTAGCTCTTGCATAGGAAAATACAATTTGATTTGTGCATTCTGTATTGTCCCGTATCAAGGATTTTTAAAGCGTGCTTCACAAGCATTTGGGGCCCATGAGCTGCTTTTACTGGGATCCAGAAAGGTAAATTAGACAGGCTGCTTTGAAATGATATAAAGAATTGCTTGCCACTAAATTCTGGAAAACGGAAAAATCTAAAGACCACTGCTTTATACCAATATACGTGTGTCCTACTGCTGCTAGTAGAGGTCAAAAGCTTGCAACAAGATTTTATTCTCATTGGGATAAACGGTTACTAACAATAATAAAATCTAAGAGAATCACAAGGTTGTTGGAAAGCAGTAAGAACACTTTGATTTAGGAGATTAATGTACAACCAGATTCATCACTTTGAAGAGAAAGCAATTTTACATCAGTTCAAGCAAACGTAGAGTTCATATTGTTACTTTTTCCTCACCTTTATCCCAATGTGATCATATGAAAACTAGAAAAAAAAAGATCTGACATGCTTGTTCTTGACGATTAACAGTTAATACATCTCTAATATGATCCTTAAACATGAGAATTAATTGCCAAAATATTAAATAAGATCTGATTTATATGGCATTTAACATGGTTAGAAATTATCTGTTCATTTATGTTGGACTTGATATCGTCAAAGTCTTTTCCAATCAAACAATTCCATGATTCTAAATTTTAATTCTCATAAACTTCTATAGATATTCTCAGAAACCAAGGATGTTTTTTCAGTCTAACCACCTGGCCTTCTCAACCAGAAAGTTCCTAAGGCAGTAAATTTTCTTGAGATACAGTTAGTCTTTTTTCAGAAATTTTCAGTAAAAACAATCCTCAAATGCAGATTTTTGAGGAAAGTTGTGACAAAATGAATACCGTAGCTTTGCGGTATCACATTACACGGTTCCCATATTTAACCTTGAAAACTAGACATACCGTGCTCCGTACAACGCTTACATGCATGCAAAGAAAAAAAACAAAACTGCATTAATAGAAAACACTGGAGCGTGTTTATGGACCTTGGCTGCACTGCCCCGAAAACAGTTGTTTTCACAAAAGGCCAGATCAAATCTTAGCTGCTCTTCCTCAGAGCTGTCCTTTAAGAGAAGCAGTTTCTCTGTCCCTAGAACAACGCAGCTTGCACTGAAGAGATGAATTAGTCTCTGCATTTTATTAGCTCCCTTGATGTCCAAACTGCTCTTCCATACATACCAAATATAGTAAACAGTAAATGCTCAGCTTATTTCTAAGCCCCGAGGCAAGAACAAAAACTTGCAAATCCTCTCGATTCATTTTGCACCCCCATTCCTTCCATTAGACTTGCTAACAGTATCTTTCACAAAGATTCCTTTGTTTCTACTGGAAACCTTTTAAAGATTTCTTTGACATTTCTCCTTCTCCCGGTATCCTGTCACAGGGTATTAGACCTTCATCCTGCACTTACCCAAATCCTTCCTTTTCCCAGGACACACTGAAACTTCCATCCCACTCTCCTACGAAGGAGGAGTGGATTCTCTCCATAATTAAAAACAACAAATGCCCAAAGCTCCAAATTGCTGGGCGCTTCCCACAAGTGACCCCCAGCATATCATGGAGATTTGACATTATTCTGAATCTTGCAGGAATTACTTTTCTCCATGATTTAGCCTTTACTCAGAATATGTGGTTCCTGTCTTCTCCTTCCAGGATTGCTTCTTATCCATTTCCAAATGAAGCAGTAGCCCACGCTGTAAGTTAGAAATACCCCTCATAGATGCTAGAATGCAAAATCCAGCTTCTTTCAGAAGAAGCTGGCATTTCTATTTGCAAACATAGCGTAATTCCCAAACCATCCGAATTATGGGCTCTTCTTGCCTGGCCTATCATTGCTTCCTAGTTACATACAATGAAGATGCTCTCTAAATAGGTTTTTGTTTAAGAGAAGGGTCATCTATGCTATTCTTCTGATGTACTCAGGGCCAAAATAAGGACAGAAATAATCAGGAAGCAATTCATAATCTCCCCAGCCCTCAACTGCATGAGGACACACTCTCTTTGCTACACCCGGTTCAGAATGCCCCACAGAGCATCCTACAGTTACTCACCTGGAAGAACAAGAGTTTGGTCCTTATTGCTTTCAGTCTGTCACCCTATCTCCAATTTCTCTAGAAACTAAGCAACTGAAACCTTTACCCTACTCAGAGTTTTCTCTTGCTCATGGTAAATACATTTTACGCAAAAAGTTGACCCTCAAAACAAATTTGAGGATCTTACTGGAATGTAAAAATCTTAACTCCTTTGGACTTCACATTTCTATTTTCATATGAGTTTAACAGATAACAACTAATCTCATACAGAAAAAAAAGAATTAAGCTTTTATATGGAACTCATAAGAGTTTACTTTATAGCCCCTTAATTTAAGTAAACAAACAAACAAAGTGCTTCCTTCTGCTGCTTTCCCGACAATCCAAATATTTAGAACTCTTTATAGGATGCTAATTGTGGAAATCCATGCTTTTAAATTATTCCTTTTTTGGGTGCCGCGAACAACAAAAACAGATTCTCTCTTGTGGTCAGACCACCAAAGCGGAGCAAAGTGCAGTAACTCGGAGAGTCTCTGCCCCATGTTCTGCTCTGCTTGTCCTTTTGAAAGGGGGTCTCAATGAAGAGCCTTGTTGAGACCTCCGCTGGTGCCACTGTTTATAGAGGGGGTCATTAGGAACAGTTTAGTCAGAACAAAAGGGGTTTTGTTTCTATTGTCCCGCTTGCAGTTTGACAATGTCTTAACTGAAAAATTATCTTAATAGTCTAACAGTATATAGTTGCCTATGGGGCTCAGACCACTGCAGAAAAGGCTTTGGATGAATGCTGAAAAGATGCACTTCACAAAGCGAACTCAGTGCCCGCTCAGCACGGTTTAGGAAGCAAAAAATTTTCCGACTGAAAACTTAGAAGTCCCAGTCTCAGGAAGATAAACTCTTACAGAGTTGCACTTCAAATTAAAGTATCTTCCACCAGAAGAGCAGCAGCAATACCAGTCACTCCATACACAAGAGAGAGTCCAGGTGAGTTCCTTGGCTGGTGCAAACAACCACACCTCCATCTACTCTCATGACGTAGACACTAACAAAAGAAACGGTCCCTTCAGATGATTTTAAAATCCTCCAGAATGAACTTCAGATTAATGATTTTCTGCTGCTAAAGCTCTGGTAGATTGCTTCACGCAGCCACTTGTAATGTGGCAAACCTCGTCCCTCGCTCAGACCAGGAGCTGGAATGTTCCTCAAACCAAGGAGAACCGGGGCCAAACCTTGCTGCTCAGAGCAACTTCAGAAGGGATTTTTGTGGCTAGGACTTTAGAGAATCAAATGAATCTTCAACTCCCATCTTGTTTCAGAGCAGTTCAGAAACGCTGCTATAAATCATTACAGATATAAAGAAAGTTATTTTATAGGCAGAACCAGAGGCAGAAAACGCACTTTGTGTGCCTGCAGCCCCGTGCAGCTTGAAATTGGCAGCTCAGAACTTCCACTATGAGCAGCTCTAGTATGTATTCAAAATAAACTGTTCAAATAATTGTTCCTATGGAAATGAAATATAAATATAAGTAGAAGCTGAGGCCGTATTAAGATAATGTTGGACCACATTCTGCTTCCTGCTTATTCAAATGCACAAGATAAGCCTCAACAGGAGAGAAGCTGTGTGGTGCAGCTGTTGTATATAATCCTGCTTCCTACAGACCTGTAAAAAACCCCCGGTCTCTAAAGATCTCTCCGCTCTAGCAACAGAAGTTTTATGATTCAGGGGCACGGTACATATGGTTTAGCATACACACCCCAATTTTCCATGCAACCTCCCCTGTTAGGATTACTAATACTTGTGGCATGAGCAGTTTGTACAGCAGCTGTGCAAGGGTTATGCAAGCATTTATGTACACATTTGGAATAAAGGCACAAAATAATGGTTCTTTTGAGGTACTACCCTGCACCTGCCTGGAGAGAAAAAGTAAAGCCATCCGTGTTTGTCTCATCGCGTTTTACAGGTCAGAATCAGTTATTGTTGTTCCCTTTGAAAACAATTAATAGGGTTTATATGCTGTTTGTACATAGCTGAGCATAAAAGCACCAAATATCTGTACCATTAGTGAATACGAACAGCAGAAAACTAAAAATTACACTTAGAAGACACAGATAGATGCTAATAAGAAGAATGCTGTATGTCTGAGAGGAGACCTCATTGCTCTCTACAACTACCTGAAAGGAGGTTGTAGAGAGGAGGGAGCTGGGGTCTTCTCCCAAGTGACAGGGGACAGGACAAGAGGGAATGGTCTCAAGCTCCACCAGGGGAGGTTNTTCAATTAATATAGGTGTATAAAAATGCAATACTACAAGTGTTTCAATTACATGAATTCATTGCTAATGTTCTCTGGAGTAAATAACACCAAGTTTTGCAGAGTTAAATCCTCTGAAGTGCTGAACTGTCAGGGTCTGAACTTCATCCACCTCACTCAGCTGATGAGCATTAGATTCAGCACTACAGTCCCATTCCATAAATCCAAAAACCCATTTTCTAATATAGTTATCACTAGCCTCTCCAGAAGTAAAAATACCCTTTCATGCCTCAAAACACAGATTTCATTTCCAGTTCTCCTCTGATTAGCAGCAATAAGAATCAATACTTAATTTTCACAACATAATCAGTATGATCCAACCCTGCACAGTACAACCCGAATCTGTTCGAATTCCTGGATTAGAGCTAATATAATGGCTTATCCATAATGCGATTACTTTCACGTTGGTCAATACGTTCTCAGCAATAATGCTGAAGAGATGAATAGAAACTTTTGATAAGAACGATCCACTGCAGCGCAATTAAATATGCAAGCTAATTACGCATTCTTACACAAAAAATAATGCTATTATTTTTGTTATATAAGCGTTTTGCATGCGCAGGGCCCAGAGGAGCTGCTCAAAATTCCCCAAACACATGCTAGTTTAGTGGGAATATTTGGAAGAAGAAAAAAGTTCGCCCTAATTTAGGGCTTGCACTTTGTTCAAGGCAAATGAGAGAAGATGCAAAACAGAATGGAAAAGAAACGTGGTTAAAGTTAAAAAGAGGACATCAAAGTAGGGAGGGAAGGAGCTTGAAACTGATTCAGCAGAAAAGAGGAAAAAAATGCTTTGTGTCTGATTTTTCAAAAGACATGAAATGAGTTTGTGAGCAGAACCCACACTTTCTACTGCCCCTTTGGTAAAACTGAATGCAAATGGCCAAATCCTGCGACTAGCGTGTGCCTAGGAGGGGTACACGATGACAGACAAATTCATCAAGTACAAACCTGCACATTTTCATCCATTCAGTGTTTTAAAATCAGACCCTTTATCTGCTACATACATACCTCCAACTACACTGACTTCGACTCAAACAAAAGTAGTTGGTATAAAAATTGGATAAAAGTGAACACGCAAAGTTCAAAGAGATCAAAAAGCTACTCAGTTGGTAACGTGGTTTGCGCAGAACCTTGGAAACATTGGGAGTTTGTTTTTATAGAAATTACCTGAAGCAGCAAGTGCCAACAAACAGGGATTACTTCATCGCAAGCATTTAGTTTTCCTTCTCAAGGAGAGGAGGACAGACAAGAGAAACAGAGAAGAGTAAGAGGAAAAACTGGTTTCTTAATTGATCCAGGAAGGAGGAGGAAAAAGACAATGACATGAGGGTGCCAATATTTCAGCAACCTGTGTGGAACTGATCCTGCAGGAAACGGGACGGGGTTTATGCGGGAGGCAAGAAAAGAGGGAAAAGAAAAATGGTCATGAGAAAGGGCAATCCAGTTTGTACCTTTTCTGTTTGAAATTCAAGCTCAGATCTGAGGACTGAGCCATTGCAGTTTGAGCTCCATCATCCTTTATTGTACACAGCAGAATAAATGCTGCTCTTTGTTGTGTCCCAAAGCAAGCTAAAGGCAAGAGCTGAGAGCCTCAGATTTAAAAAATAAATAAATTCTTTAACAGACTCCTTTTCTCATCAAAAACTTCTAGAGTGTTTTTGTTAGGCTGTTTGAAGAATACATGCGAGCAAGCTAATCCGCATTTATTTAATACTGTACCGAGTGCTACAGGATCATAGCAAATACTGCTATAAAGATCAGACTCTTGTAACTATTCCTATAAAAGTGTAGGATTCTGTTGCAGCGTTGCCCCCTCTTTAAAGAGTGCATCCTGCATTAAATCAGACCGTATATAAACTTGGCCAAGCCCAGACCACTTAAAAAGACAAAACAAGAAGGAAACTGATTCAAACATCATTTTTTCGAGAAGTCTGTCAAATCAAGAAGTTTCAAGGTTTACTTTTCTCCCTCAGCTGTTTCTTCAATGACACACACAGTTTCAATAGTTACCTGGAGCATCAGGATCCAAACCTCCCAAGCTATCTTTTGCTTTTCTTTCTCTCAAAGACTGACGTTATCCCACAGCACAACACCCACCTGAACTTTAGTCAGTTTTTAAATGTGAGCTACAAGCAATTCAGGTGCAAGCAAACCAGGCAGCAGAGGCACCTGCTCCTCATTCCAACTCTTCCGTCCTTAGAGATCTTTTAATTGCATTGTCTGTGATGAAGGCAAGTCCCCTTGCACTGAAAACTGAGAAAAAGCAAACTACCTACAAGGAACGAAAAAAAGAAAGTGAAGTCAAGTTATCTGCAGCTGAAAGGGCGAGGGAGGGATCCTGAATCATCTCCCTGCCCTTCCACCACCGGTTTAAGCCAACCTAAAGCAGCCCAGCCCAGACACCCTCTCCTTGCCCCCAGCTGTGCATTCCTGTGGCCTCCCTACTTCCAATATGTAGTCAGTCAGAACAAGGAGCTGATCCAGCAGAAAAGTAATTCAGCAAAACCAAAATACATAAATGGTTAAGAAAAAGATCACTTTTAAAAACAGAATCAGCTTCCTGATAGTAGCGGCATTAGAGAGGGGTGGGGTTGGGGGTCCAGGCTGGGGTGGAATGAGAAAAAAACATCTTTCTCAGGAGGAGCCTGGCTTTAGATCAGCTTAACTTGATCTAGAAACCACACCCTAGGCAAGAAAGAAATTTAGGCAAATAGCTGCCTAGTTAAAAGCAGGTTAGTGCTGCTCCTCGGGAAGTACAAAAGATGCTGGAGAGTTTGATCTTCACAAAATGCTAAGGTATCTGTGCTTTCATTAGCGGGGAGCAATGGGAAGGCAGCTCCAGGAGTAACCCCCATTAGCAGCAGAGGGTTTAGCAAGTGCTCTCATGTTACTTGAGGGAATCCTCTGAGAGCTGGAGCCATTCCTAAACATGTGTTAGGACTGAACTAGGAGTTTGATGCTGGTTCCACCACTATTTCAATAGCTCTGTGAGTCATTTCACTGCCATGCCTCTGTTTCCCTGTTATTAAGAAGAGCACATGCCTGCATACAAACACGCTAAATCGCTCAGAGTGTTTCCCATGCAACTTTTTTTTGATTAGTTACCTGCCATTCACATAAGGATGTTAAACATAAAGAGCTTAATGAAATGCCAGATATTAAGTTCCAGAACAGATGCAGGATCTACTGCTGGATGCTACTGGCTATTGCTCATCTGAAAACGTCAGAATCGCGCTGACCTCCTTTATCCCCTGCCCCTCTTCTTCCATCTTTGCCTAAGGAATGAATCTTAACGTCAGAATAAAATTAGTGTATATTTATACGGTGTCTGAAATTACCTTGGGCTCGATTCGGTGACCTAGATAAACTCTTCCATCCTGCCTTTCCCTTGCTTTCTAAGTAAGATTTTGGAAGTAGTAGTCTATATTTATTACCTGAGATGATGATGATTATTATTATCATTTACTGTGGCAGTAGACAGCTACCTGGACTAATTAGGACTGGGAATCCATTGTCCATTACATCCCATTGAATTAAAAAAAGGAAAAAAAGTCACTGCTTTAGGAAGCTGACAACCCATCTCAAGACGCTGTTCCAAAAAGGTGTGTACGGGAGAGCAGGAGGTGAGAGAGCAGGATGATGTATTGGCATAAACCACCTGTGTGCGCAGCTTGATGGTTCCGATCCAAGTAAAAGTTGCTGGGTTTATGACTTACATGATAACTCCTCCCTCAGATTTGGAACTAGCTGATCTTTAAAGTCTCTTCCAATCCAAACCAGCCTAGGATCTAGTGGGATGTGTCTCAGCCCATGGCAGGGGGGTTGGAGCTGGATGAGTTTTAAGGTCCCTTCCAACCCTAACTACTCTGTCATTCTATGATTCCTAATGCCTCTCCACTCACTCTCCCCGCTGCCAGCTGGAAGCGACCCGGGGCTCTGTGCGTGCAGACACCGATGCCTACGTGCACGAATATATAATCATCCCATTTTAAATAATTTAGCACTGTCGGTTTTGTCTGGGACAATCTCTCCCTGTCTAGACTTTAAAGAGAAGGGTGGAAGGGAAGGAAGAAGCCTGTTTGTGCAGAGAGACGATCTATAAACTCTCAGGGACCCTGGGCCCCTTCCCTCTGCCCAAACCGCCCTCCCACCCGGGGTGTCTTCTCCTTAATTACATTCACCTCAATTGAAGCAGTGGCCCAGGTGGCCAAGAAGGCCAATGGCATCTTGGCTTGGATCAGAAACGGTGTGACCAGCAGGTCCAGAGAGGTTCTTCT